>KE524785.1:63244-330114 GCA_000441895.2 Anopheles sinensis | reverse complement strand
TTACGTTGGCTTGTGGCGTCATTTCCGATAAGCGTAAGCTTATTTATTTTCGCCCCATTTTCCGGCTCCAATTCATCGATGCAGAGTTCGTAGCTTCGTCTTTTTCCCGTGGGTTGCTCACTGTGTTTTTCTCTCTCGGAACGGTCCTTGGTGACCGGACTTTATTGATATTGCACCGGAGCGTATTTAGCGCGCCGCAAATAATCTCGGGCGGCATCAAGGCCCGGGACTCGAGGCCGGAAGACGTCGGGGGGGGGGGGGGTCGCTGAAGCTCGTTCAATTTTGTACCATTTTCAGCCTCATCATGATTGATGTCACTACGGTACGCGCCGGGATTGTTCGGCGGAAAACTCATTGACAGTTGGAGGATGTTTTCTGTTGAATTAATATTGGCCTCCGGGAGCTTTGGTAGCTTATTTGCGTCGAACCGGGAGGAGCTTCCCGGCGGTCTCGTGCAGTGCTTCCTTTCATCGTCCTGTCTAACGGAGAAACGTCAATTGTTCACATCTGTACATAGAAGAGCACACGCATCGGCGCAAAGAATAACCGGATGTTCAGTCGTCGTGTAGCCAAGCGTTGGTAATTTGGAAGGCAAATGCAATGGCTTATAATTATGGTGCTACTGGTATGGCTTGATATGTTGCAATGAAGGTTGTACGCTTTAGTATTTGTCCTATGCTTTCCTTGTACTATTTTTTAGTTTTTCTGAACGGAAATTTAACTAGCAAATTCTTAAATCCCCTCCAGTTTGGATCGTTCCGAGTGGTTCCTCGTCGAGTCCTCCGCCGGCAGTTGAGGCATCAACAGCAAACCCGGAAAATGCCTAACGACACTACCAGTTGCGCAGGAAGGGGAAAATGAAGCAGAGCTGCTTTGCAAAACGAATCGGGGTCTGGTGATGTTTTTAGCGGGTAATCGGCGGGGAGGGAAAACAATTCTATTCTATTAATCTGTGTGCCTACTTACAGACATATTCTATACATTACGAATAAATTGCGTTTTCCTAGCTTCTAGCTGGAGCAGGAAGAGAAAAATCTTCAAGTAACAGAGAGAGAGAAGGGGATAGATTTCCCCGAGCAGACTAAACCCCGTTCGGGTATTTATTTCCGTCTTTATCCCCGTCGTTTGTGTAAGTGGGTTCGCTTGCTGTAACAAAGCGGCGACCTATTATCCCGACTGATGGCCACTAATTCCTACGGTCCCCGGCTTTGGATGCTTTGGCTCCAAAGAATGTCGCCCGAAGAGTGAAAGGAGTCGGAGAATTTATGTGATTCTGATACCTTCGCTAATGAGGCAAATTAATTTTCTTCTCCAATGGTGTGGCGGTGTGGTGTGCTATATATTTCATGCTTCCCTTCCCCGAAGCTATTTTGCAGCACAAGGAAGTGGCCTCGAGGTACCATTTCGAGAAAGAAAGTGCCTGTCCCACCGAAGCGAAGGTAAAATAAACCTTTTTTACGTCCTTGCTCTAGCTTTCTACTTTCACCTTTGTCTCCATCGCTGCAGGGAGTATGACTAAGTTGGCCTGTTTTTTACAGACGCACGAAAATTGAAATGTATGCTCTCCGGGGCCAAACGTAAAACTAGAAGGTTCAAATGCACAGCCTACTCCGTCTTCTACATTGAAACCGTTTCACCATCGTTCCAGCTTTTTGTTTCTAAGCTGCTCAACACGCCCACCAGCGCCATTTGTACGTAAGTCGGGTGCTGCACCACAGGTGAAGTGGCAACAATGTGTTAATCAACACAGGGGAGCACACCGCTCCAAAAGGCGCTTGAGCGAGTTTCAATTAGAACGAACCCGTCAGAATTGAAAGCAAGCACACGCTGGCATTGGCAGCATCCAATTCAGGACAGCACCAACTTGTGCACACCATGGTGGTGGGTGGCATCATCATCATCCGGTCTGTCAAAATGGAACTGCTTCCATGCGTTCTCTGTGCCTTCCCACTTGCCCATTGTCGGATTTCAACCTAAGCCCGTGGGCAGCTTTCCTGTGTGTGTGTGTTCCTCATTACCGGAGGTGCATTATCCATTTGTTCCTATATCAGGGTCGGCTGGAGAAAGCGCGTCCTCATAGCGTGTGCTCAAATTTCGCGCAGCTCAAAAAGAAAATTAAACCTTCACAACGCATTACGTTGTGTCACCTTTATTTTGTTTTTCTTTTCGCCACCAGCAACAAACCTTCTTGTTTGCAAATGCACACAAGAAGCGAAATGAGGATGGACGCCTACAGCACAACGACGCCATGGCGACGACGGTGTTCAGAGGCGTAGCATCAATTTAGTCGCCTTCGGAATTTCTCGTGATGAGGCTGGTCAGGACGATGCCAGGACGAGAGGAAAGAGCAAGATGAATTTAAAATAATCGCGTCGACGTGTTTCGGATGGAATCGGAAACTTTGCCAGCAGTGTGTCGGTTTGGCTGGTTGGTTGGTTGGTTGGTTTCAGTTCCCGGTTGTTTAGTGGGCTGACCAACTCTTCGCCATAGCGCCAAATAGCAACTCATTTATTTTCTTGGCTTTTCGCGCCTTCTGGCGCCTCCATGGGACGAGCCGTTACGGTTTATCTCTCTTTTGCGTTGGCATGAACGATCCCGGTGTTGTGGCTGCCGGTGTTTATTAGTATGCACATTCAGTTCTTCCTCCCAGTATGGGCACGCCAGCGAGCAAACGAAGCAAACTGAGCGAGCGAGCGAACGAACGAAAGCCCGGTGTTGGTTGGTTGTTGTTGATGGGGCCAGATTGTTCCATCGCTGCCAAAAGTGAAGGCCCAACGCCGGCGCTAGCTTCCCTTCCCCAGGGCTCCGTGAGCTCCCATTACATTTGCAATCCGCGCGGAACAAGCCACCTTCTGACATCACACCACGTTTCGGTGTGACGGAGGAACTGGAACCGCTGCTGCTTTCCTTGTCCAACTTCGCCGGCAGAGGCTGCTGGCGCTTCTTTACACAAAGCGATCATAATAACGATGAAGGCTCTGTGTGCCTTCTGGGGCACGTTTCAGCCAAGGCACAACGCGTTGGCGAACCGGGCGAAAAGGCTTAAAATTTCCCAACCCTGGCAAATAATGAAACGATACTGCATCATGACGGCACACGGAAAAGCACACTTTTTTCGTATCGTAATAGATTCGATGGAAATAACCCCGGCCATTTGCGCTATTTGGAGCAATGCGGAATATAGTGGCAGGTCTCGTTCGATATATTTATTTTCTCCACATCTAACGCCGTCGAGCGGTGGTGGTTTGGTGGTAAAATTGATTGCAGTCACTCTCGTTCGCTTCACTTCCTTGATGGAGGATTTTACACCAATTTTTCCGATTTCCATCTAACATAATATGGCTTTTAGTGTATAGGGACGAACTAGAACAGACTGAGGCGGAATTTTGTTGACCTGATTGGTGTCTTTCTTATTCGCTTTTATCTGTCCTCGTGCCGGTGTGGCGCATTATCGCATCAATCAAGCACACGTCCTAAATCTCCGCATAGGCCCCGGTTCTGGGCTGACGTTGACACTGACGGTCATAAGCCATTAACGATGAACGTGGCGATCTACTGGAGGCAGCAAAGGTCGCACATCACATCGCTGAGGATTGGACACGGCCACGGGAGTGTGTCGGCCTTTGTGACAGCGGACAGCGATGGCGATTTTCTTCTTGTTTCCTATCATTTATCTGCCTTAAGTACGTACGTTTCCCTCTAGGGCTTCTCAACCTTCCACTTTGCAGTTGAAGTGTTAGATAATCCAATGAAATGAAGTGTGTTTTTGGCTCCATCCATGTATTGGAACAACCTTCCTACAAATCGTTTCGCAACCGAAATGTTGTACATGGCATGTCATTTTTGTTTTTAATTGAGAATCTCTGTTCTACTGCGGGGAAACCATCATCTGGTCCATATAAACGCAAACTTTTCCTCCGGTGGCGGGGGAGTTCCTTTTTTTTGCTCCAAAACCTTCTTTCCGAACGACTCACGGCGAAGTTTATTGGATAGAAAATGTCGCATGGACAAAACGATGTAACACAGCGTCGTACAGCATGTGCTTTTCTTTCGTTCCTGCTTTTTTTTTGGGTGTTTGTGTTTGTCCCAGTGTGACTAAACACATCCACATTTCGAGCAGCACAATTTTGTGAAAGCACAACACAATTGTGTCCCTGGCATCGTTAGTGCTCCGAATTCAGAAGAAAACCCCCATCCTATGACAAGCTTCATCAGTCACGACTTCAGAGGAGAGTTTCATCGGCCTCAGTGCACGTATGTGTGTGTGTGTGTGTGTATGTGCTTTTGTAGGCTAGCTAACGAATTGGTAGCTTCCTTTTTACAGCGCACACGAAACGTGAAACGAGTTATGCCGTGCCGTCGTGTCTCTCCGTGGATGTGTCTCGTTCTGGTGCTTGTTGTATGAGGTCCTTCTTATAAACGCTGCTTTCTTTCTTCCGTGCGCCCGTCGGTTGATGCAGCATCCCGTCAGTTTACGTTAGGATCGTCATTTTATCGAGTACACAATTTGCTTTAATCGCAAACGTTTTCCACACGGTGCTATCGAGGATAGAACGGGCAGAAGAGGCACACACCGTCCATTACGTTCCATTCTCGACTACGTGCCTCGAGAGTTGAAAATGTCGAAGCGAATGTAGCAGCCGAGATGGCAGTACGCGGAGAGAGACGTGGCAACTCGCAGCGACTGCATCGTTTTTCTACCTCTTCCATTTTCGGTGTAGAAAGAACCCCCTGCCCCTGTCCCTGTCCGCCCTTCACCTTGGGCTTGGGGATGTGAAGATGTTGAAGCATCTTCTCCTTCAGGCTGTTCCTCATTTCGCAATCACCAAGCAGGCCGGTTTCGAGGGCTCGTGTCATGTTCTCAAATAAACAAGTTTGACGACGCGCTGTCGTGGCGTGTGCCAAGAAAACGGATCTGAAGATAACCGAGCAGCTTCCGGAGCAAACTAGTGCACTAGTGGTGTAGAGTGCACCTCGAAGACATGCCCTGTTCCATGTTCTGGCTGGCCTGTGTTTGATGCATCAAACGGAACGACAAAGAACAGCGAGGATCGTCATCGTTTTACAACACACCATGCCATCGAAGTAGCCCTGCCTGTCGTCAATGAAGTAGGCGATGTTTGACGAAGTACGCTTTCGAGCCGCGTTTTTGTTTGTTCGAAAGATAATTTTGCTTGCTTTTGTGTCTGTTTCGTTTTAGGAGAGAGAAACCATGCTAGATAGTTGAAAGTGGCTGATAAGGAAAAAATAAGGGTGTGAAAGTGCAGTCCATGTCTAAGCAGAATCCATTCGCGAAAGAGCACGACGCGGTCCTAGGAAAACTTGAAGCAAAAAGGAGTTTGCGATGGCATATGCGAAACGTTCGCGCTGTGCCCGTCTTCCGGAAAGACAAAAACGTTCCCGAGCGCAAAACCGAGGCCGATCTGCCCAAGATAAGCGATAAAACGAAACAGTTGTCGGTGAAAACACGGTGCGTGAAGCTACACGCTGCTTCTTCCAAAGTGCCATAAAGCCCGAGCGGTGGTTTTGCATGCCCGGTAAACTCCAACCCAGACCCATTTTGCACTTAAACTAAATCATGCCAGCACGGTGGTGTTGTGAGGCATGTTTCGTGCTCTGTTCGCTTAATGAAAACCGCAACCGTGATGAGCTCCCGTTAACCCTTTCGATGGAGGCGCCCGGTGGCTCTTCTTCGTTGTCGCCCCCTCCGAAGCATTAGATTCAATAGCTGAACCGTCTAATGAACGGGGGAAAAGAAGGAAAAAAGGAACTTTATTCATTAGAACTTTGGTCGTTTGCTGTATACGAGATGAGAAAACGATTGTTGCCGCTATGAATATTCGTACAGACACACACACATGCAATACGAACATAACGGCCATTCTATTCTGATCCTGGTAAACGGAACGAGAGTCAGCGTGGGAAGGAGATTCTTCTGGCACGAAACGCCAATCCGAACGGGGGCTTCAGCGGGTGATCTAGATCATCCCGTGTCCATTCATCATCCCGGGCGCTAGACGATGAAAATGGAACAAAAACGGGGGGCAGCCCCCTAATCTGTTGACAATGATGCTATCGCTTCTCGTACCCGTTCTGCGTGTTCCGGCGAAAGGAGGGAAAAAATCAAACGGTCGTGATCAACATAAATCATACTTGCACCCGGACCGGACACTGGCGATAACAGAGAGGGGGAAAAGCAGGGATGCTGATGGAGATGGAGCACGCAAGGACGGACCCCGTTGCGAAGGTAGCAGTAATATGGACCCGGTGAGTTTCCATTTCCTGAACTGAAAAGCATGATGGGGAAAACAAAATCTACGACCTTGCATCGATTAGTGTTGGGTGGGGATATTTATTTATCGAAAGGAGTGGAAAAAGTGGAAGGTTATATTTTTATAACCTATACCTTTTTCCACTCGTTGCTAAATTTCCTTTTCCCCGTTTTCTAAGTAAATAGGGTAATCTTCGATCGGGGTGCTATTTTTAATGTTTCAAACAAATAATCCACCGATGCTTGATCTTTGAACCTTTGAGCTCTTGGTTGAAAAGCTCTTTTCCGGCGATTCGCATCCCTCTTCAGCGCCTCTTTCAGGGAAAGAAAAGTTGATTTTGATTCGAATCCCCGTAGAATCAAAGCCGCAAAATCGTTAGCCAGCAGCCGCCTCTCGTGTATGTGCCTCGTGTTGGTGTGTTGTTTTGCGCCATTCCCAAGTGCTGCGGCTTTGGTTCGGTTTGCCCGCTCGCACGCAATCATGGCAAGTTGATCTAATTTTAATGACACTTTTTAACAACCTTTCGCACTCAACCGAATCTCATTTTAAGATGCGGAGTCGGGGGCGAGGAAGAGGCATGAAAACCCGGGATTGCGACACCGAAACTCGCAGCTCGCCGGCGGTTCTCTGACCAAGAATATGAAAAACCAAGGGATGGGAGGGAAGGAATGGGTGGGACCAACAAACAAACATACCGGGGAACTCCTAATCGTTATCCCCATCTTGAAGCGAACACACACACTCACCCCAAGACATCGTGGCAAGGTGACAAAATTGATCCTATCTCAACATGGTTGGGCAAGATTGGAGGAGAGTGGGGGAAAAGAAGGGGGTTAATGGGGGAGCTAAAGCTTATAGTTTTCATTTTCAAATTCTTCCGCTTCTCGGTGCGGTGTGTGTGTATGCGCGCTACTTCAGTTCTTTCCTTTTTACTTCCAAGAATATTTTGGTACGATGCGGGTTTGGATATTCCCCGGATTGGATCCTCGAACCCCCGGTTTTGCCGCGGTTGGCTATCCATATTTATTTGTTACTTTATGTGGCGCACGGGAAGGTCCTGATCGTTACGAGAATGGGACGTTGGCACGAAAATAGGGTTGGCTTCTAATATTTCTTCCCTCTCTTACCCTTACCGGTTTTTATTACTTCCAACATCCACCATCATCAGCTGAAAATGTGAAACCACATCCGGTGTGTTCGTCCGATCGATTTCACTCGGGTGATGTTGTGGAGTTGGCTTGTTTCCTTATTTTTCAAACGGTCCCCTGTGGAACCTGGTGTCCCCCCCCCCCGTGACCAACCGACGATCGTTCGCCCGACTCTATTAAGAGCATGTCGATGGGAATTTATGCCGCCTTCGGGGAATTTGGAAGGATTATTGGAATCGTATTCGGGAAATATATTCAGCACCGCCGGGTTTACCTTCCTGTTGTTTGTTACATCTGAATCAATTTGTTTTGGCTACCAACACACGCGCAGAGAAATGGAAATGATTTCATTAAATCATCATCCCGTTTGTAATGTTTTCACCCTTCCCTGCATTTCATTAAATGAAAATGTGAAGAAACGTTCTATAATGAACATTTACTTCGTTACCGTTATTATCGGAGTACTCTTTTCGAATGGTCCCGGTCTTCTAGAGCGGCAACCCAAAGTAATCAAAGTAAAGGGAAAACAGTTTTCATAGAGTGAGTGCGTAGTAAAAACGGAGGGAAAAAAAGTCCCGAAAACTTATTTCGACTGCAACCGAAGGAGAGCTTGCCGTTTCCACGTAGGTCGTAAGTCGTAAAACCTCCCCCGAAAAACCCCGGTCGGCAGAGTGCTATAAAGCAACTTTAACCACTTGCTGCAAAATGCCGGAAATTGAACTAATTTCGTCCATCAAACGATTCCCTGCCCAGCGGGTTGCGAGGGACGTGTGGGGTAGGGAAAACCCGGGGTTGGGAAAAGGTCCCACGATCTTGATTTTACAGTCCACCGAAGAAGTGGAACGGATGTGGATGAGGAACGACCGGAGCCCAGAAAAGGAAGTTCCAACCCGGGCGACATATGGTTGGCAAAGTTTGTGTTGAATGAAACCGTTTCTATTTGTCTTAACTTTGGTAGCGAAGAAAAAAGGAAGCTGAAAAAAAGAGTAGAACGTAGAACTAGTTTGGCCAGCACACCGGTTCGCCAGCACGGGTTACAAAACACGGAACTCTCGAGGTTCCCGGGGGAGGAAATTGCTTTCCCCCGTTTCTTGCAGCCACCTGCGCTCCGCGCTCCCCCTTTGGACTGCTTCGTACTCGTGTTCGGGAGCGATTATCTCTTTCACACCTTCCTTTCAGGACTCTCTATCGCGCGCGCACACACACTCACACACAACGGGGGCCGTTTTATGTGGAAAACAATTTAATGCGCCCGCTTCGATCGGTCGCTTTCACTCACTCACACACACATTCTGTCTCAGGTGAAACACGAGCAACGGGAAAGCGTCGTCGTCGTCCTTTCCGTCGTCAGCATGCGGAGCCGAGCATGAGCGCGAGGGCATTCAATCAATATTTTGCTTAGTTTTCCACTTCTCGTCCGACGCCACCGACTGCTGCTGTTGGTTTTCTCGTCCATTTTCCGTACGTTGGTCGTACAGGCGCACAAAGCACGGAACGGCGGAGTGGTCGGTGAGATGCTGATTTAAAATTTGTTTAAGTAACCATCGGAACGAACAGCGTGTTGGAATTCTCCTACGGCGTCTTGGATGGCGTTTTTCGCGTGGGTGAACGAAATACGAACCACAAATGTGACATTTCGGGTAAACATAAACACTCATCCCCTCGACAATCATCGTCGTATCACGTACTGCACGCACGCACGTTATCCATGCGCCATTCTATTAATCTGCAGTAAAAACCAATTGTAGGCACACCAACACACAGCAGGCGGTACGTTTTACTCCTTTTCATCGCGAAAAGCGAACACCACGGAGGAGTTTGCATGGTGTTTCCTGCCACCAAATACTCACTATCAGTCAAACACACACTGTGCAAGCGGTAGAAACATCGCCGCAAAGAACGCTTCTTCGAGGCTTCCGGTTTCCCGACAGAGCTTTTTCCCGGTCCTACAACGCGTGTCCGACGACGTTGGAAAATCCTTCGCAACTGGCGTACAAAGACAGGCGAACGACCTGCGAAAGGATGAAGCTCCTTTGCTTCGGTTTGGTTCGCTCGTGCGTTCGTTCGTTCGGTCGGTTTTCGTAGTGTTTGCGCTTTTATGCCGCAGTCGTCCTCGTCCTCTCGTCGTCGGCGTGGTGTGTTGTGTGCTGAGCATGATTTTCATTCAACAATCGTGTGCTGCCTCGTGGTGCGGCAAACGTACGAAGGAGAAAGCAAGCGGAAGCAAACAAGAATTGGAACGAGTGGGAGAGAGAGAGAGAGTGTGTGTGCTGGAAGAGTTTTCCTCCGATTCTCAAGGGGGGGCTTGGGTAGGGAAAACTGCTTTACTTATTTTACTGCAGGATACGTTCATCCATTTTCCGAGAGAGTGGGAGAGAGCGCTTGAGAACACAACGGAAACGGAACGGGACGAAACTGGGCGCCTCCATCATCAGCTGATCCCTGGCTTCGACGAAGTGTAAACAACAGCTGTTGTTACGAACACGGCGGGACAAACGAATGGCAGCGTCGAGTCGAAATTACAGAAAATTACAGAAGATTACAAAACATCAGAAAACTTTCCAACTCACGTCGTTTTTTGAATAAACATAATAAACTTCAAATTATGAGAAACGTGGTTATGTTTTTTATTTATTTTAAGTTATTTAATGAATTTAAATTATCTTTCGTGCAAAATATATCACAGGTTCCTTTTAGAAAGAAATTAAAAAATTAACGGTAAGCATACGGCAAGTTAGCTGTAAAATATCATCTCGTGCTGTTTATGGGAAAGAAAATATTAGAAAGTGTTAAAAGTAATTACAATTACAAAACATCAGAAAACTTTCCAACTCACGTCGTTTTTTAAATAAAACTTACAAACTTCAAATTATGAGAAACGTGGTTATGTATTTTATTTATTTTAAGTTCCTTTATGAATTTAAATTATCTTTCGTGCAACATATATCACTGGTTCCTTTTAAAAAGAAATTAAAACAATTAACGGTAAGTATACGGCAAGTTAGTTGTAAAATATCACCTCGCGCTGTTTATGGGAAAGAAAATATTAGAAAGAGTAAAAGTAAGTAGAGACGTGTGTTTCCGGTTTTATCCCACGAGCAACTTCCTGTTACAAACCGAACAAAATTTGCTTGCCAGGCCCAAGAATGAATAAAAAAATACATAAATCCAGTTCTGCAGATCATGTTACCTCCTGATGGATCTGCGCTCCTGTTACAAATCGACAAAATGACGAAAAATCATCTCCGCCGAGTCGGTTCCACAGACTCGAAAATTGAGCCGACGGTACCAGGCGAGCAGGACCGTGCAGGAGGATAGCGCAAAAGTTCCGACCGCGTTGCGGCTGCGCTCGATTTCGTTCAAAAATCGGCCGGTTTGGTACCAGGCGAGCAGGATTACCAGGAGGTAGCACGCATGAGCGAGAAAAACATAACCCCCTCTCTTATCATTCAGTCGCACCCACAGCTAGTGCGATACTGGAGATCGGAGAGGAGAAGTATTTCTCCTCCTGCGCATTCCTGTTACAAGCGAGACAAAATTTGCTTGCCAGCCGCAAGAATGAGTGAGACAAATATATAAAACCAGTTCTGCAGATCATGTTACCTCCTAATGGATCTGCGCTCCTGTTACAAATCGGCAAAATTTACGAAAATTCATCTCCGCCGGGTCGGTTCCACAGACTCCAAATTTGAGCCGACGGTACCAGGCGAGCAGGACCGTGCAGGAGGATAGCGCAAAAGTTCCGATCGCGCTACGTCTGCGCTCGATTTCGTTCAAAAATCGGCCGGTTTGGTACCAGGCGAGCAGGATTACCAGGAGGTAGCACGCATGAGCGAGAAAAACATAGCCCCCTCTCTTATCATTCAGTCGCACCCACAGCTAGTGCGATACTGGAGATCGGAGAGGAGAAGTGGGATCGATTGATCTCCGATCCCCGCCTAGATAAGCTGGTATCGTTTATACTTACCGGTTTCATACTACAGTACGTCACATGCCAGAACAAAATATTACGCGTACATTAATTTTATTTACTGGACAGTTTATTTATACAACTATAAAAAAATAAACCGTAATGAGTTAGTAAGAATCAATTTCTTTCATAACTAGATTTCAATAAAATCAGCAACTTAAAAACTATTTTAATCTAGTTCTGAGCGAGCGCCATCCATTTGTGAGGTCAGTAAACATCTAACGTCAGTCTCAAGTGACGGTAGATTCATCATTTAAATTACCAAAGTTTAAAAAGTGGAACAAACTGTGTTTTGTATAGTTCACTATCATGAAAAAAGTTTTCATTTGTTTCAATCGGCTCAGGGACTAACAAGTTATTACCAATTTAGCTCTTTCAGCCATTTCTTCAAATTGTGCCCAAGCTGGTTGAAGCATGTTCGACTAACCTTGGTAAATAAGGTAAATGTTTTGACTGCTGTCAGTTTCGTTGTCATTCGTTGAGGGTACCGAGGGGAAAGTGGCCCGGAAAATACGAAACACTGCGGTGCGGTGGTGGCGCTACGTTTTGCTCTAGTAAAAGTAAACCCTCGTGGCCGGAAATTTGCAGTGTGCGCCTTCGGACGAAGCTGAAAAGAGTGGTTGGTCGTTTGCGGGTGGTTGGTCTCAAAACATTAGTTGTTTTCGACGCGAGACATTGTATAGACATTGGTTTTTGCCCTCCCATCATTAGCATACTGAAAGGTGAATTAGTTTACCCCGTAGCAACTCGTACCGAAGGCTAATTTTCTCCGCTTTCTACAGGAGAAAGTCATTGGCAAAAATAATGGCCCCCAACGTAGCAGAACCTCGACCGAGTGCCGAATCTAGCTCGACCGGCATCAATGCCGTTCTCCTTGGGCCGCCTGGATCCGGTAAAGGAACGCAGGTACGTTTAGTGAAACTCGGTGAAACCCTCGACAAGAAGTTCTTCCACCGTTGCCCTGTCCACATACGTTTGACCTTGGGGTCGATAAAACTGCGGTAGTGATAACAGACCATTGACGTTTGTGCTTGGTGGAAGTGATCTAGTCGCACGAAGGTCAGTTCGTGGTTACATAATCAAATCCGCGCACTACACATTGAACCCGCTCTTAGATGATTATCAGATAAGCATCATCTGCCTCTGGGCCACTTGTTCCACGGCAACGCGTTTGTTTGATGTGATCTCGAACCGCACCTCCGCACCTACTTGATTCGTAACTGTAGCAACTGAGGCACATGGAAGCTAATCCTTGAGAGCTTAGGACGACGAACACTGGTCTGCTTTGAGAACGAAAGCGAAAGTACCTACACCGCGAGCTTACCGATAAGCCTGTGGCGGGACTCTTGCCTTCGATCCGTCGGCAGAATTAACCATCGTGTGAACGCTCACGATTAACCGCGACATAGGCCACGGATGGATGTTGGAGATTACGTTCGACGCTGACGGTGGCATTGACTCGACTTAATTTTCTAAAATTAACCTTTTGCTTAACGCCGCGCGAATCTATGCTGCTTCTACATTGTCTCATTTTGTGTATCGCTCTTCTAGGCGCCACTGCTGAAGGAAAAGTATTGCGTATGTCACCTGTCCACGGGCGATATGCTGCGGGCGGAGATTGCGTCCGGCTCGAAACTTGGCGCACAGCTGAAAAAGGTGATGGACGAGGGAAAGCTGGTGTCCGACGAGCTGGTGGTCGATATGATCGACTCGAACCTTGACAAGCCCGAATGCCGCAACGGTTTCCTGCTGGATGGATTCCCGCGCACCGTAGTGCAGGCCGAGAAGCTGGACAATCTGCTCGAAAAGCGTCGAACCGGGCTGGACGCCGTGATCGAGTTCGGCATCGACGACAGTCTACTGGTGCGACGCATCACCGGCCGCCTGATCCACCAGGCGAGCGGGCGATCGTACCATGAAGAGTTCGCCCCACCGAAAGTTCCCATGCGCGACGACGTCACCGGCGAACCGCTGATGCGTCGTAGCGACGACAATGCCGAGGCGCTCGTGAAACGGCTCGACGCCTACCACCGCCAAACGAAACCCCTGGCCGACTACTACGCCCTGCGGGGTCTGCATTTCCGTGTCGATGCCGCCAAGAGTGCGTCCGATGTGTTCGCCAACATTGACAGTATCTTTACCAAGCAGCGTGCGCATCGGTTGGGACTGTAAAAGGTGTCCTTTCTCCAAGGCAAGTCCCCCTTCCGAAGACGCGACCTGTACTCGATACAAACGAAATATCCGACACAACCGTTTAGCTACCTGTGTCTTCATTTTTTTTTCTACAACGATATTTTTTAACCAACAAACGTTCCTCATATCACCCTTGACTCGACAAAGTGATTATGTGGAATGCATCCAACGGCCTGTCCCCACCACCACCACCACTACCGCCACCTGAATTCCTATCAACTGCACTGGGTGGTCAGATTGATAGTGCTTCTAATTATTAAGCGTGTTTAAAGTGAATGCTAACAAACTGATGGACTATTGCAGCTAAAAGGCTATCAATCGGTGTTCGGCGAACGGCGTGTTAAAGAGTGCAAAATATCGAGCCGTTGTGAAGTGAACGCGGAAATCTTCCAAGCGGGAGATACGGAATTCGTGCGTTACACGAGAGAGAAACCAGCAATCTTATGTTGCTGCACAACTGTGTGTTGTTGCTAATTGGCGAAGGAGATTATAGATATATGAATGTCGATATAGCAATATAATAAATTCCTTTGGGACTTTGGAACTGTAAACCGTTACGACGAATGTCTTTTTTTCCAACCGGGTTCGGAGCTTACAAGTGGGAAGGTTTATTCGGATGCAATACAATCGGAAATGCGTTTCTTTCATGTTTCACCATTTTAACTCTCATTTTTCTTCTTCACAATAACACATTATTTTAAACGTTATCTTTAGGTCTGTATAACTTATTTCGATTCTTGCTCCCTCTCCGCTACGACATGCCTCCCTTTCCTCCTCCTGACGCTACTATACACAAAAAAGCAAAGCCTCCGCACGAATGTCTATGACCGAACGTGCTAATCTCTGTATCGGAAGCGGTATGAAGCAGTAGACACGTGTGTTGGGGTTAAATATTTAGCAACATTTTGATTTTGACACTAATCTTTGCCGCCTTCGGCAGATTCTTTACTCCTTACTATATACTCCAAGGGAACGCATATTCACGCAAATGGGAAATGTATGCTTATGCTAGTCACGCTAATGGATGCTTTTGCTTACTGACAATCTTGCACAAACTATCTCGACGCCTTTATGTATAAAAGAACATTTTTCCAACCGTAAAAGATATACAAAATTTAACAAACCCCCTATTCCCTTATTCTGGGTTCAGGGGGCGTTTCAAAGTGTTCTCAAAAATTGATTGTTTTCATTTCTATTCGGGTGTAACTAAGTAAGCTGCTATATGCACAAATTACGCGAACAAAGTTTGCCTTGAAATGTGTGATTGAGGAGTGAAGATGATGAAAAATGAATGATGCTTGATACACTTCTGGCTATGAAGCTGCACTTTCATATGTGTACGCAACACACGTTTCGACAGAAGAATAAAGGATTCGACGATGCATGATAGGGATGGTGGAAAGATAGAGCACGAAGTGAATCGTAATCTGTCCTTGCACCCGAAATCAAAGCCTCATCGGTTTCTTGGGGTTAACCTAATCTACGGTTAATATTCGAGAACATTTCGCTCGATGCTGACTGTACGCACAAACGTATACTCTTTCGTACAAAAAATTCCGAAATTCCAAAACGAACAACATAGGTTTAGTAACTTATACCGAACCAGTTAGATGGACAAACAGGACGAGAGATAGAGATAAGTTTAGTCGAGAAAAGGAAGGAAGAGTAGTTTGAGAAATTTTCCTAAACATTTCGTTATTAAATAGTCCGAAAATCGATAACCGTTACTGCTAGGATTGCTGGTTTCAACAGATAACAGGAACGTAAAGGGTCGGTATATGCTACTTGATTTTTGTTACCGTCGTATTGGTTAGACTCCATTCGAGGAAGAGATAGAGAGAGAAAGAGGTACATAAGTTAGGTGTCGCGACCCACCGCGTGTGCGTCGCCTGCCACGAAACAGGAGATTCTCCTAGGTCTTTTGGCCCTAATCGATTAGTAGTGTCTATGAATTTCGCGAGTTCATTCGGCTAACTAGTGTTTAGCTACGCCACCGATAGGCATACATACGAGAAACTGTGTAGTACCCACCTATTTACCTTTACACTTTGGCTCTATTATAATCATCACTGCGTGCTACTTTTCGACCGTTACACTCTCTAGTGATCGTTCAGCTTGTCCTGACTGCGTGCGCCTCGTAGACGGGTTGTTTTTCGGTTGATCGGTTCGAGATATGCAGCCGGGGCCCATCCTTCCAGACCGGTGGCTAAAAGATACACAGTATCGTCATGAAAATGGAACGGCAGCCAAAAGGAACAGCAAGTCCAAGCGGGAATAGGTACATACCAAGCACCTTCACGAACCACCAGCCAGCACAACCGACCTTTAGCAGCTCGACCACGTCCGTTTCCTTCATGGACACCTCCGAGTTGCCCATGGCGCAGTAGTCGGCGAGCGATACGAACTTGTGACCCGGCACCACGCTATCCTCGACGGTGGTAAACTCATCCTCACTGTTCGAGTAGTCCGAACTCCAGGCGTTCGTTTCCTGGTTATCATGCTCGGAGGAGGAAGACGAGATGCCGGTCGCATTCAGCAGGCTGTCGTCGTTCAGATGCGCTATCCGCGTGACGACGTCCTGCGCCAACCCGACCATTCCGACCGCATTGGGTTGCGCCTGCTGGTCGCAGCTCATCGTACGATTTGGGGTTCCGTGCATCGCCTGCGGGACATCCCAGGATGCAGTGTGACGGAGAGGTCTGAAAAGTAGATCAGAGAAAAGTTTATTTTCACATATCCTTTAGGGTACTGCTGCGATAGAGTACTCACTTATGATTCAAGCCATACTGCTTAATCTTTTCACCCTTCAACTCTTCCAATTGGTTCAGCAGCACACGCTTGATCTCCGCAACCCATTTGTTCTTCATCTCTATCGTGCCTGCTTGGAACGTATGCACCTCCTGACGTCCCTGAAGCCACACTTCGAAGCGCCGTGAGTCACCTCGAACCGACTCCGTCAGCCCAATTTGTGACATCTTGAAGGGGAAGAAGAAGATAAAGGAAGTGTCAAGCGCATGGGAGCAAACGTTACATTCCGATTGCATTACCTGTAGCCAGTGTTTAAACTGATAGGTACTCTTGTTGTGGCCCGTCTTAGAGCCCTGCTTGCAGAACAGCATCGCCTTTTGGTACAGGAAGATGTGTCGGTTTTGCGTCTTCAGCCGTAACCGAAGGTCCTTCTTGCTTTCCGTCCACACCTGGAACGAATCCTGCAGCAGTAATTCACCTTGCTGCGACAGATCGGCCTGGAAAAGATGGAAATAAAATCAGTACAAATTAGCGAACATTCACAAACGTCGCAGAATAGGTTAAACCACTTACCGGAAAGCCTGTTATTGCAATTTGATGCATGGAATCGTTGACACACTTCAGTACGACTAACATGCAGTCAAGCGCCTTCTGCAGCTCCCGAGAGCACGTCCCGGTATCACTGAATCTGTTGTGGAAGAAACAAAAGGGAACCCTCGGTAAGCCCCGCGATGCCATTCGATTGAGCGCGCGAAAGTCTTACTTGAGCAAATCTTTTAACAGCAACTGATACTTGGTGATCCTTTGCACCGGCTTGAGCAAGTACGCGGCAAGGGGTAGCTTGTGGCCGAGCTTTTTCTGGCATTCCTGCAGGAACAGATGCGTATCGACGAGCGTCTCCCGAAGACGCTCGGAACGGGGTATGTTTTGACAGTAGTACGAGTAGAGGCGGAAGAACGTATCTCGCTGCAAAAACGTGTAAATTAGTAAAACAAATAAGTAGCCGATGGAATGGATAAATAATCGCAAGCTTGGCGGGGACGCGCTTACCCGTTGAACGAAACAAAGTGCGACTAGTTCGGTGGTAGAAATGCAGTTCTCCAGGTCCTTCAGGAAGATGTCGTTGTGGAAGGTGTACAGCTCGTGCAGGTTGCCGAAGAGAATGTCCGATTTACCCTGCAGTCCCGGTGGCACGAGTGAACTCATCTCCTCCGACAGCATCTCGTCTCTGTAACCCTGGTTGGTGAAAATGAGCAAAAGAACGGTTCAGTAAAGCAAACGCTGGCAAACGGAGAAATGGACAAGTGGCCGGTCAATTTGGTAAAGAGCCATACATTCACCCAACTCTGAGTGTGTACTGCTTTCTAATGGATTGGACGAGGCGGTAGGGTTCGCTCAATCGTTTAGCACGCTCGTGATGACGTGCTTTCGAGCACAAGTGCATAATGGATCACCATTAGAGATCTTTCAAAGGGACACTTCTTCGGTGGAAACCACTTCCAGAGGGACGGTTGGGTGATCGAGCAAGGAGTATGTATGATGCAACCAAATCCGTAGGAGGGCTACGAAATAATAATAACCTTTTTAAGGCAAGGGTAGCTAAACAAAACACTGCGGGTTACAGATTCAAATCGAAACATTAAAAATGATTCGAACCCGAAAACCTACAATCTCGCGCATTTAAACAAGCAACCGACCGCCATCAAAGTGAAGTAAACATGAAAGAACCTGTTATACAACGTTGACATACAACGTTCCCTGGACATGTTTTCCAGTGCTCCAGTTCGCTGCCCTTCGAAAACATCCCCAAAAAACCGACAACTTTCTACGACCCGCTGCCAACAGAATTTATCGCATAATTTTCGGCCACGTATCGTAGCATTTTATTCCCCACCCTCTAGGGAAGGGAGGGACGGCGGGTTAGTGGTACCAAAAATAACCTCCACCCCACAAAACGACGCCACAGCAGCGACCATTGACATCGAAACCTGCTTCATATGCTGTAACCCATCAAAGGAGGCGCGATGAACAACGGGCGTCGAAACGATAAAGGAAAGACTTCAACGCGACCGACGACGACGAACTTGCGCGTGATGAATTTCCTTCGTTGCCTTTTCTTTTCTTTCCATCTCTCTTTCAACTGGCTTAAGGGACAAATTGATGGAAAAGTTTCATACACTTCGGGAAATTAAAAAAATAACACCCCAAAAACCTTAAAACGGGACAAAATAATCGACTCGCTCTTGTACGGCGACACAACAACAACATAACGCGCCAACCAAGCAGCAATACGCGGGCCACGCGTGATATAATGACATTTTGACTAGGGGCAGCAACGTTTCGGCCCGTTCCTTTCTTCTTTATTTCTAGTTGACCATGGAAAGAAACTACCGAAAAACGGACTTCAATTTCATTAACATGCTCGCCAAGTGGAGAGAGCTTGTAATTGGCACTTTTCGACGCGCACCAAAAACAGTTCAGTCAGTTCATCGGCTACCGGTTTGTTCGAATACTCTCGATCTTAGGACAAAGGCTAAGGGTGCACCCAAAAACTAACGATAAAAAATGGAGTACCGAAGAGTGGCTGACCAAGAGAGTATATTGAGGATTTTTTTTGGTACATATAAATTTGGTATGTGTCCAATTCTTCAAAAATAAAATCAATTTAAACATTCAAGTCGGTTTAATGATTTGTCAAAGTTCAATGTTCACCTTCTGATGCACTGTGCACAGCAACAAGAGGACTCTCCAAATCACCTCTAAATGGCTCGTGTGAATTGTGAAGCATGCTTTTGTCTCTCCCGCCCCATAAGAGCATAATCTTTTTTAATTCCGTATCCTCCTGAAACCTGAATCAAACAAGTTTCCTAAAATTGCCGTCGTGGAGAAAAAGTGCCACTCATATTGCCAGCACGTGCATTAAGAGGTGGGAAGTGTTCTCTATCGCCCTTTCCTCATCATGAAAGTGGTTAAGATGCAAGACAGTGTTAGATGAGATGCTTTAAGGGCAGGTTTTCTGTTTCCAATCCAGAACCAGTTTGCCTTAGTGGCCTCCTATCAGGTGAAAGGAAAAGCAAAACCTTTTCCCTGGATTGCTAGCTATACAAACGATGGCCAGCTAAAGTGTCCGTTATTAGGTCAAGAACAAGAATAACCTGCCACACCAGAGCTGCCCACGCCTATTTCAAATAAATAACACGCCTAACCATGTGGAAGGCACACGTTTATGCCTTGAAGCTTGACTTAAAAATATTATAGTTGGTAGCCTTTCTGCTCCAGATGGAACACGTAGAAAAAGCACAAGCAACTTACTCTCTTCAGAATGGAATCAAACGCATAAGTCTTCGGAGGATTCTCCTGATCATCCGCCGTAGCTCTGTAACGCGGAGGATCGCTCATTTTCCGCCCAATTCTTCCACTGATGAACGTGTCCTTTCGAGACCGCACCTCGGCCCGAAACAGCTCCTTCCGGCTGTTCGAGCGGATCGTCTCGTACACGCCGACGTCGTCGAATATGTACGGCCGATTGGTTTCCTCGCTGGTAGCGATCACTTCACCCAGCAGCCCCTCATCTTCCGGGAAGAAGGGACTACAACACCGCTGCTGCTGCTGTTCCTCCTCACCGTCGCTGTTAACCGGCAGAAAGATCTGTTGTCGCTCGTCCAATCGACCGGTGCCGCTCGAGGACTGTGCAGGCGATCCTTTGCGGCGTCTTCGCCCAAGCGTCATGGTCGCCTGGTTCACGTAGTCAAAGTTTTTGAACGAGTCGGCGTAGATCAGTCCGCATACGTTGGGAAACGAGCTGGCCGAATTCGGTGGTTTTGGCAGCTCGTCCGAGTCGTCTTCGTATTCGAACAGCAGGTTCGTCGGTTTGTTGCGAGCGGCAGGAGGTGTTGCTTTTGATTCGCGTGACATCGGTGTCGGCGGTGCGTGGTAGTCTCCGCTAGAGTACGGAGGCGGAGGCAGCGAGTTGTACTGAAGATACGGATGTTGCTCTCTTATGTCTGTATAACCTAATACCTTTTTCTTCTGCTTGGTCTGAGAGTCCTTTTTCTTATGGTGCTTCGTCGCAGTTGGGTTCTTTTTCTTTGAAGGTACTTTGAGCTTCAGAAAGTCTCCATAGTGATACCGGGTGTAGTCTTCGGCGCTGGAAAACCCGCGCTTACGCACAAATTCCTCGATAACCTTTCGGTATTCCTTCTCCGAGTAGCCTTTGGCTGGTTTGCGCACCTTCAGGGTCGTCGCCGCGTTGGTGTTTGTGGAGCGGCGGAGCGTATACCTTAGAAGAGATTTTTCGCAAAACTCGCGCACCTGTCGGTAAGTCCTTTGGCAACGTGAAGGCTTTGGCTTTGGTGGCTGCTTGGGTGTTGGTTTCATTGGTGCTGTCGTCGCTTTCTTCACTTTCGGCAGCGTCACGTAGGGTGGCAATTCCGAGGGTTCTGCGGCTATACTACTCTTTCTTGGCAAAGAACTTCCTCCGGTTCCACCTAATGGCAAGATACCGGAGAAGGATTCAGGAAGATAGGAGCCTCCGTTCTGGTAGTACCGTTCGAAGTTGCTATTCCAACGACAAAACACCTGCGCATTGCCCGCAGACGGATAGTAGTAACGTCGGAGCGGTGGCAACGGAGGTGGAACGGGTGTAGGACCCGTTTCAGCCATTAGCTTTTCCTTCTTCACCGAGTCACAGTCGTTGTTGGACGCGGTTGGTGATGGTGCAGGTGCTGCTGTCACCGTTGAAGGCGCACGCGATGCCTGCCCGTTGTCAGATGCACTGCTTGGACTGTTATAGATGTACTCCATGATATCCAGATAGCGCTTCTTCATCAGATAGTTCCGAAAGTCCCGATCCTTTACGATCTCCGTGTAGGACATCGTGTCGAAGTACTCCTGAAGGATGGCCATTTCCGTTTTTTCGTCGTGTTCGTTGCGCTCCAACAGCTGGACGATCTTGCTCTTGCGAAATCGCCTTCCGCCGGTATTTGTGGATGTCGCATTGGATGACTTCTGTGATTTGTAGCTCTTCTGCGACTGCAGTGTTCCGGTGTTATTCTGCGGTGCGTTGATTTCTGGACAACTCCCACCAAACACCTGTGCCGATAATTTGGTCGTAGAGTTACTCCTCTTCAGTGAGTAGTAAGGAGCCGGCTGTACGGTCGAACCTTGCATTCCTCCCAACTTTGAGAATACCAACCCACCGCTCGTGTGATGCTGTTTGCCCGAGATGGACTTGTTCTTGTGAAACAGATGGGCCCGGCTTCCAAACCCTTGAAAGAAAGCGGCATCGTCTTGCCGTCGGCCGTCTATTCCCAACGGAAGAGTACCTCCTTGCTGGTCAAACGGAGTACTTCCAAGGCCGGCACTTACGCCACCGAACCAACTAGTCGGGAAATCCCTAGGCGAAAAGCGTGGCATCATCGTTTCCCCCGCACGTCCACCTTTCGAGCCCTTTTCACCCAACGACTGCTGCTCTCCGAATAGTGAAGCCCGGTAGGACAGCGGAGATGACGTTTCGGAAAAGCCAGGTTTGGTGGATTCCAGAGACTCAAGCAGAGTCATACTTCTGTCCTTACTTTCGTCGTCGCGTGCGGAAAAACTGGAACTTCTCGAAAGGCTCGATGAGACCCTCCTGGTGGTCGTGTTGCTAGCACCGAGACGCCGGTGAACCTTGCCGACGATATAGTTTGCAGTACTCTTCACCTTTCCAATGCGAAAGAGAAAGAGATGCCGTCGTTTGCCATCGGCGCCCGATTTGCTACAGCAGGACGTTGTGGACGAGTTGAGATTGTAGTTACCGAACTTCATTTCGTTCTGCCGCCTCTCAAAATATTGTCACTAGCATCACACTTCCCTATCTCCCTTTCTGCGATTGGAAGCAGAGGTTTATGATCACTACATTATTAAAGGCTCACTGTTTCACGCGCCGTTACACGCAATCAAGCGATCAACCATCTCAACACAGCTATCTAATCTATTGAACCATAATTGAACACTGTAAAGAGTTGGAGCGATTGAAATATTGCACCTCAACACCTTGTTTGTTGCCACAATTTTGCCACAAATAAATTCGTCCGACAACCGACCGGTGAGTCCTGTCGACCTTTCTCCATCCGTCCTCGAGGCCACACTCGCTGGAAGCGTCCAATAAAACCATAAGTGTATTACGAGACGACGCTGCACAGCACTTCTCTTCTCTCGACACGCACAATAAATCAACCTACGTGGGCGCGCGCCCCAGGGTGGTCTGTTGGCGAAATTTAAACGCTTTATATTCCATGTTTAACGGTTATTTAACGTGCAAATAGGAATACTAATAACGAAAAGTCCGGCCGAGGTGCAACTTTCTTTTGGCGAGCCTCTATATGCTGTGCTCGGAAAAGTGGAACCATCGCGAGGGGAATCCGGCTGCCAGACTGTCGGTTCGGACACGAGATGGACGGCGACTCCACAGCCTCGACGCGACCGATCGCGAGTGCGACTGCCCAATCGATGGGTAATTTTCCTTCACTTCGGCCACACGAAGGAAAATTCGGACCCACTGAATCACTGGATCATCCCATTGCACGTGCGACCAGAAAACATAAGTGTCCGATGTTTTGCTACTTCAGTTTGGCGCTGGCGCTGTCCCACAACAGCTTCACCAACGCCGAGCAGATACTTTGGGTCGGGTCCAAGTTTTTTTGTTGCTGATATTGGCCTCGATTTCCTCACTTAACCTCGCCCGAAATGGTGATCTGGTCCGGTGAAGAAAATGTTAAATTCATCGCCATCGGAGAAAAATACAAAACCCCCAAAAGCGCGCGTCGGGAAAGCGGTGTGTGTGCGTGGTGATTTTGCAGCCGATAATGTTTTTCACCTCAAAACACACTTGCACACAACGGTGGCGACTAAGGGGTCTGGCCGGGACCGGAGGCCGTATCGTTTTCCATCCATTTCCCGAACCTAACTTTCGTCCGACGAGCGACCGCCTTTTGGTTGTGGAGCGACACACACAGCCCCATTTCGCCGGGCGCGTGCACGTCAAGCGAGAAGAAATGTAAGACATTAACAGTGCACCACACACGCGTTAAGTGTTTTCCTTCTCTCGCTTTCCGTATCTAGTGTCCAACAAAGGAAAACATGTCAAATTTAGCCCCAAAGTCCAAGTCCAGCACAGTTTGGCACAAACTGAACACGCACACATCATCCGACACCTGGTGCATCTGGCGCGTGTTGGCGCTTTAACGCAAATTTAGCACACACCACACAACAAACAGCAGCTCTCACTTGAGTGCACGCGAACGGACGGACGAAAACTAACAAATCTTCCTCACGAACCAGATATGATGTGGCGAATTGATTTCGAGTAAAAACACCTTTTTGGACAGCCGTAATTCCCCGTTTGAAAATTATCATCACGTGTAACACACTTTTGCGTTTCCATCGGCGTATAATTTAAGATTTTTGCTTTACGTTAGTTACGCTTAAAGCAAAGAACAACAACGGTCGTATACGTTAATGATTCAACCCACTTTTGAAAACTAAAGATATTGTCACTCTAATAAGTTTCGATCATTGGATGCTTATCCCTACTGTAACGACAGCTCAGGTGTTTGTTAGCCTGCTTTCACACATTACTCCACAGGGAACTCGGGGTCAACGGTCACTGTTGATACGATATGAATATCAAATCCCAATCAGACAGCAAGCAATCACATATTCTAGATCTCGTGGCTTGACCTAAACCACGGCACGAGCGATCGATCTATTAACACACGGAAGAGGGAAACTGTAATAACCACATCCGCAACTGCAGCCACACACAACACCGACGAAGCGTTTACCGACTCCCGGTCACGGTGAGCTATCGAATCGAACTGAAAACAATAGATATGGCCAGGGATTTGTGGAGCGCGTGCTTGCCGCATTCGGGGAGGAAGTTGTGGTTGCCTTTGGCCGCGTTCGTCCGCACTGATTAACTGCACATCGAAACCGAACCTCCGAACGAGGCGATGCGCGCCACAAAACTACACCACACCATGGAGAAGGTGCGTCCCGATAATAGGTCCAGATTGCTGGGCTGCTCTTGTGATAATACCAATACGTGAGCCGTTGCGATGATAGACTGCTTCCCCATCAACTCTCCCCCATCGAGAAGGCGTCATCGTGTTTACCCAGTTTTAGTTATTTTTTGCAGAAAAAGAGAAATTATGACGCCGTTGTAGGGTGGATGAGTAACCATCATAACTCATAAATGCACCCACAAACACCCACCACCTCCACCAGCTTCGGAAGAATTAGTTTACCGTCTTCTTTTCGCATGCGCCTGCTTCTGCGAAATCGTTATCGTAAAGGCACCGATCTCGTTCCTCTACGCTTCGATGGACGCCCGATTTCGACGATGCATCAATGCGCGGCGTGCAGCGGGAACTGCATAAGCCACCACACCACACCCTCTCCACCTGAACCGTGCAATAATGCAAGCGGCAATAGCACCTGCAGCATCATCTTTGCTTCCGGAATAATGATAGAAAACAAGTGCACCTCACATGAGATTAGCCATCAGCAACGCCATCATCACCAGCGCACTCAAGGGGGGATCTTTCGCGTGCTTAGAAATGGAAAAAGGGCTGCTCTTGATGAACTAACATCATCTGTGTTTTTATGTTCACTTTTGGTGAATATCAGTCTGCGAGGGTAAATTTGTTGATTCAGGCACCACCACCACCATTCGGCTGTTTTTACCTTTTGCGTGCAGTTGTTTTTGTGGCCGTTGCGAAAGTGATAACAAGCTATGATTAGTGCTTGGTGGAAAAACAATTCCCTCACTGCACACGGCATAATCCACCGATGGATGCATTCTGGGATTAAATCAAAAACCCACCGCCATTTGTTCGCACATAAACTGACGTAATCAAAGGGGTGGGTAGCGGAAGGAAAGCGCAACCGAAATTCACACCTCGGTAGGTGTTTGTTTTTTGTTTTTTGCTTCCAAACTAATTCAATTTCAGTTTACAGCTGCAATTACGACAAGGCCAATCAAATCGAAGGCTGGGAATTAAGTACCTCAATCAGTTTCGTTACAATCGACAGTAAATTTTACTTTAAAAAACGGTTTTTTTAATTTGAACACTGGATCAAGAACATTTGAACAACAAGATGGACTGCTGGAGATTAATTTAAAGGATAAAAATGTTGACTATATACCTCGACATCATCGACTAGTGATAAGCGGGATGTTAGCGACGCTGAGTTATTAGCGGACCTGCCAAGATCCGTTTAGAGGATTGTTTTTCTTTTGCCGGATGGCTGACTTTAGAACGGGGCCAAGAAAACCATTTCCTACTAGCTTGCGAGTTGCTATCAAAAGTGCCCAAACGGCACGATTACGAGCTAACTGTGGTCACACCGATAGATCACACTCTTCCCCAACGAATATTTCTCGCCAGGGAAAGGGGGGAGGTCAAGCCGAAGGGTGGTGAAAGAAACTAGTGTAACGCTCACTGCACATCATGCTGGACTAACCGTAGTTGTTTCCCTGTTCTCCTTTCCCTTCTCCGTTTAATCCCTTAAGCGCAACAACACGGAGCAGCGAGCGTGCTTTCCACCAATTCCAGAAACGTCTTCCAGAAGCAAGCATTTCCCGGCGGCTTTTGACGATTAACCATGCGAAATGGTCAGCACCGGAGCGAAAGAGAGAGTGCCGCACCGAACGTGGCACACGAAACACATCCACGGGCACGCCAAAACTAACGGGCTACCGATTCGTTTATCGTTGTTTCATCCGTTGATCCGCGGGCGCCATGGAGAAGAGAAGAAAAACCGAGAAAACCGTTGACGAGAGCAACAAGATCAAGAAGCTGCCTATCGTAATCGGCGCGATTTTCTTGTGATTGTGCTTCCTTTTTTGCTGGATTCGAATTTGGATCCCCGCAACTCCACAACAGAATAGTATTTCAAATCAAGCACTATGAGGCGCCTCTCGCAAGCATTCCGCTTTACCGTTACATACTATAAAGAAATGTTATATGCGCTGCTCATGTTCATGGTGTTTGCAGACTGTTTTTTTTTATCCTGGCGGAGATAATGTTCTAACGCACTGTGCACTTTGGGAAAACCATCTATTAACCGTTGTTAACGTTCACGATGACCATGCACAATGAATTCTCATTAGGAAGACTCACTGAACATTGCCGTACTTTGAATCACTGAATGAAAAATCGATTCCAAAACTGCTGGAATTTGAAGATCTGATTAAGATTGATGGTAATACATGCATAGCTGCTCGCTTTAAGATCAGTGAATTGCGATTTAGACCGAGCTGCATTGTGTTCTGCAGCTTTAAGATAGGCCAAACCAAACGAACGCTTCTACTGGAACTGCCTTTGGCATTGAATGAAAGGAGCTGAAAGAGTATCCAGAATTTATGAAGCGTATACTTCTGGCGTATGGCAGCAGGTGGCCTGTCCAGTCATGCTGTCTGCTGTGTCCACCCGAAGTGGTTCCACCCGAAAAACGACGCTATTAATCTACCCCGCACCAAGGCGGTAAAGCGGGTTTCTACCAATTGCCTGGGACTCAGAGGGGCTGAAATTGGGTTTATTGGGTTTTTAAGCACACACACACGAACACACCACGATTCCAACGGGGAGAAATTGCGCAGGAAATGGAAGGTAGCTGGTTCCTTTATTCTCTCCCCGGTGATCGCTGCGATTGTGCACGAATTTTCTCCTGGTCTGGATTCTCCACTCTGCCTTCGCCTTTCTTGCGCGGTCATTCAGTAGATCACCATACCGTGCCATGCGCTGCCATGTGGTTCCATCCTCGGCGCCACGGCTTCCTAAAGCGATGATGAGGCCGTTTTTTCCATCACACATTTCCTTCGCGCATAATGCGCACCACAAAACTGACCACAAACGCAGCAAAGCAGCAACAAACATAAGCCGTGTGTGCGTCAGTCAACGCGTCATGTGTTTCCCTCTTCCGATTCGCCAGTAATATCTCTCGGGCGGATCAAGGTCGAACGGTGGTTCGCTATTTAGATGAATATTTCAGTGCACACACACACCAAAACTTTCTTCCTTGTTTGTCAGGAGTACACAGCAGACCTTATTAACGAATTTCTTTTCCATCTCGGACCACATTGGTGGTCATTTACAAACCAAGCAAAAGCCAACCAACGTTGCCCGATTTCGCGGTGCATGTCGAGCGGGAAAAGTTCATAAAGCATCGTCGCTTCATGCGTCGGGAGATCTCACGATCATCAGAACGGATGCGAGGTGACGTTGTTATGACCGAATTTCTCCTTGCCTTGCTTCGTGCGTTCACGGTCCAAGAGTTAATTATGCTGATTCGTAAACGGTTATGATAAACCCGGACAAACTATGATCAGATATCACGATCGCCTCCGCCTTTGCAGTGCACGGAAGATGGCTTACTTCAGTTCAGAGTTGAAACTAATGTATGTATGACCGACCGTAAAATGTATGATAATGCCTTCTTCTACAAGCAAAATCTTCAGACACTGCCATTCAGAAAAAAAAACGATCTCCAGAATAAAAATCTTAACATGCACTCAACAAAGCAGCATCTTCTTTTACTTACCCTCAAAATGGATCCCATTTCCGCAACGTAGATACGCTCCGTTTCCAGCAGTTCCGCCAGCACATGTCCCCGCTTCAGTTTTCTTTCATCCGAATCCTAGAAACGAAAAACGAAATCGTATGTTTGTTCAACTCGTTCGATTTGCGGTGCCGTGAACTAGAAGGGTTTCGATCTGCACGAAGACCCTAGCTTACCGTTTGACTCTGCAGATTGAGATCACTATCCGAGCTGGCAATGACCGTATCGCTGCTGATGGAAATGCCCGAGTCCGGCGGGCCATCGATCGATCGTGGCCGCGGTGAGAAGCTTTCGATCTGTGAAATCAAGCGCACAAGCAAAACCCATGATTAGTACCGAAACATAGAGAAGCATACAACAACAACACTTCGACTGCGGTTGGAAATCATCCAGAGGGAAAGAGTTGCTTAAACGCATGTGGTTCCAGGGAGAAATAATTATTTAGTTCGAATCGATCGAAGCCACCCTAAATCGACGAAGCCCGGGTTCGCCCGGACTCTTGCACTATAAAAGAGCAAAATGGCCGTGGAAAGTTCGTTCGACCGATGCTCTACCATTCTGCTCCACCCCGTTTCTTCGACCTGCCCATCCGCCCTTTGCATCGAGGCTGTCCATCGCCGAAAAACCCAACTCAATTCGGTTTCCAGCCAAAGAAAGCCGGCTGCACCAGAGAGTGCTTGCGCATTTCGCTTCACCTTTTTTCGATTACCTTTTCTCCGAGGGCTACAATTAATTCCCCAGACCTCCTCGGAACTCTCTCCCTTTGAGGTCTTTGCTTTGGCAGCGGAATCGATGGACCAAATTGAAGCTTTTCGATCGGGCTATTTGTGCAAACATCTTACTGCTGCTTACACCACGGACGGACTCTGTAACGGAAGTTCACAGTTTTGCGCCCATAATGCGATGGGAAGATGAACATGGAAATTAGCTCGCCACAACGGAATCCCTCACCACTTCTCATTGGGAACTGCTTTTTCCCCCTCCTTCTGCAGGTTGTGGGCTGGGAAAGGCTGGACATAACTCTATTTTAAATTTTGCATCGCAAATGAAAGTTGACAACATTGCAACGAACCAAACCAATATGTTCACATTTTATACAGCTTAAAGTTTAGGTTTTACTACATCTGTGCTTTCAAGAAAATAAGTCACAAAGAAAGTCGAACAAATCGGTCATGATGATGTTTTGCTACACACTTCTTCAACAAAAAGTACTCTAACGCTGAATATCTCATTAACGAGTAATACTCTTTTTATCGGGGATTATTGAAATTAAATCGACCTATTTTATGTCGATTGCAATCACGACACGGTTGGGTATGTTCGAGAGTTGTTAATGTTCACCCTAAAGCGGGCATACGGCCATTTTCATTAACTCGAAGGCAAAGCTTAAGGTGACTCGAACGGACGAAAACATGCTCACGAGTGCGTCGTGGGTCGATCCGTGAATAATTTCGCGACCATCCCGTGACCGTGAGCCGTAATGGTCAAGCGAACGCATGGATTAGTGTTCAAGCTAACCGACGAACTTTTTTGCTCATATCTAATGCATTTCTAATGATGCACCCCGCCTTTCGGTACGCCGTTTCAAGGGCTCAACGGTAATTTCCATACAAAATATGATCGTCTGCTTCCACTAAATACAACTTTCCAGCGATCGAAAGTGAAACGAATCGCATACGACGAGCATCGTTGCGTTTTCGGAACAGCTTCGTAAGTAGAGTTTGATATATCATAAACTGATTTCTTGTTAATATACAAACTTTTTCTGTTGTAATTTGTTGCTCGTTGTTTTAACTTCCATTTGAAAGTACACTGCGATCCCCATGCCAATTAAATATCTTTCGCGTAAACTCTTGATATATTTTAGAACTTTGTCTATGATAGACTTACCTTTTTGTGAACGTTTTTCCTGCTTTTGCCACACTCGCAATTGTTTGCTTTGCCTCGGAGGACAACTCCTGCAGCACCATTGCCGGTGTTTCCGTTGTTCATGATGGCGGAAATCGTACGATCATTCTCACATTCAATGATTGACCCTCCACCACTCACACCCGCGTTGGAGCAGCCATGTTCGGAGGACGAACTCAGAAGACAGGCAGACTGTGACATCTTGGATCTTCGTCGACAGCAGCAACAGCAGTTGTTAGAGGAACAGCAGTCCCGGGATTCGCCGGGTCCCGACGGTGAACTATGGGATCCTCCTTCCGTCTCGTCGATGTAACCGTTGTTGAGAAACAGAGACCCATCACACCCGACGCGGATGCTCGTCTTCGAGGTGTATCGGTTACCTCCATGATGCACGGAGGAGCCAACCACTTCGCTCTTCGTGCACGTTACTCGCGATATGTTAGTCGACTCGCTGCAGATAGTGTTGCTGGTGCTGCTGCTGCTGTCCGTGCTGATGGTGGAAACGATCGACGACGGTTGGTGCTTCTCTGGGGAGATGGACCGTTCGCTCTGATCGTAATAACCGTCGTCCTTGTCCGATTCACAGCCCATCGAGCCACAGGTCGAGGATGCGGTCGAGTTGGAGGTTGATGACGACGAGGAACATATGGACGATCGGTTACTGTTGGTGGTGACGGTGGATATGATCGACACCGGCTCGTTGTTGTTATTACAGGGGCGGTTATTCTGCTGCTGTTGCTGATGGTTGCTACTGATGAAGATCTTGATGCTATTGTTCTCCTCGTTCTTGATCTTGTTGTTGATGTTGATCTTGTCATCGTACGCCTTCGTCTGCGGGTTGTTCTTCAGCTTGATGTTGCGCTGGTTCTGCTGGTTCCAGAACTTTTGTCGCGTCGCAATTCCGCTGCCAGGAGTTGCACGTTGCGATGGAGTCACACACTTTTCAATGATGATCCTATTACTCTCCAGGTCGATTTCCTTGATCTTCGACGAAACCACGATATGTACGTTGTTGTTATTGTTGCTCTCCCGGTTGTTCAGCTTCTCGTTTAGCACGTTGTTCATCAGTACCTTGTCCCCACGGCACTCCAGTACTTCCTCCATCGTCGTCAGCACATCGTCGTCATCCTTGATGACGATCGAGGTCCGCTTGCCACACGTGACGATGTCCGCCTGTTCGGACACCCGTCGATGCTCCACGACCGGTGCCACTACCGAGGGCTTCAGACAGCTGCGAGGCTTCTCACCGGGGGTGTTGGAACTCACTCGGGTACCAGAGGCACATGTGGCCGTCGATACGGTCGACGAAGCGGACGATCCGGACGAAGAAGAGGACGACATCGGGCAGTTGGAAAACTTGCAGTTCTTGTAGCCACAGGTCTTGCTGCTTTTCACGCTGCGGCTTTCCTCCTCTTCTTCCTCCTCCTTCTCCTCCTCGTCATTGTCGCACAAGAGTCGTTCGGCCGACTTCGAGCGCGAGAGACGCCTCAACTGCTCGCCATGGTGACAGTTGTTGCGACGCTTGGACTCTCTCTGTCCCGGTTCCGGTTCGTCCTGATTTATGGTCTCGATCGAACCGATCTGATCTTGCCCATCGATTATCTGCCGGATGCGCTTGCTGATTGTGTCTTCACCAGAAATCACGGCGGAAGCAACCAACCCCATCGACGACGACGACGACGAGGACGACTGTGAAGGTGATGTCAGCTGCACCGTATTAGGAAGGTTATCTTCAGTCTTGTACCGAGCGCTGAGCCGCTTGTGAACGAGATACTTTTGCTGTTCCGTTTTCCGGTGCTTCTCAAAACGATGCACTGGAGGAGCAGGATCACGCGCTACCGGAGTTCCTGCCGCGGGAGCAACCACCTGTTTCTTCTCCGGCGCACTCTCCGGCATGGCGTTGCTTCGCCCACTGTTGTAGTTGATCTTGGCGCTGCTGTTCTGACGTTGCACGGGCGCGAAAAGTAGTTCCCTTGCGTCCGCTTCCTGAGCTTTCGATTCCAGAAACAACTGATTGATCCGGTGAATGTCGTTCATCGATCTATGGCGCGTGAGGAAGTTGGTGCTAGTATGGCTCTTCTGGAGTTTAAACATGCGACAGTTCTCCTGCTTCAGGCCTCCACCGCCGCCGCCGCCCACCTCGGGAGCTTCCGCTGACATCGGTTTGGCCATCATCGCGTTGGCGCACTTCTTCGCCGCTGCCGACTGGTTGATGACCCGCATCATGCTCGGCCGATTGTTGTTGTGCTGCCGCACATCCCAGCTGAGACGCTTCTGCCCCTGCCCATCGCCTACTTTTCCTGGTGATCCGGGTGTGGACTTCGACTCGGGTTGACCTTTCTTCTCGTTCACCACGCCATAGAGTTTGTTATCGACGTACCGCTCGTAGCTGCGACTGTCAAAGTAGTATTGCACCGTTTCCAGTTTATTCTTTTTCTTACTATCGAATAACATTGCGTACTTCTTCTTCACCGACGCCTTCATTTTGATGTCTGAATCGTTGATGTATTGCAGTTTGCCCCCAGCCGTACTTCCTCCTCCTCCTCCACTACTTTCCGTTGTGCTCGGTGCGTTCGCCCCGAATCCATTGTGCTTCTTATATACCAGGTACTTGGATTTGCCGACACCTTCGGCAGCTTCCTCTCCAGTGGGTCCTCCCCCAGATGAAGAAGCCGCTGGTGTCGACGAGGAAGCTGAGGATGATCCTCGGTTACCACTTCCAGCTGCAGGCTTTTCTCCAGCATTCTGGGATCTTCCCGTTGGAACACTCGACGATGACGACTTTTTCTTCTCCCCTTCCACTGACGATCGCTTCTTGTCCGCAGCAGCCTCATCGTTCTTCAGGTTCACGTAGTTCACTTTCAGCAGCTCCATCTTCGGAATGCGGTCCATCGAAAAGGACGGGCCATCCTCTTCAGCGGCTCCCCGCGTATGCCGCACATTACTCTTCCGGTGACAGTCGACCTTCGCCTCGACCACCGGCTTCCCTTGCCCGTGCTGCTGCTGCTGCTGCTGCTGGTGATGAAGTCCAGCTAAAAGTCCGATTCGGCTACTACTCGCACTGCGATTATTGCGAAACTTGGTATACTGCTGCTGTTGCTGTTGCTGTTGCTGTGGCACTTTCGTTCCACTACCAGGACGACCATGTTGCTGCTGCTGGCTCGATTGTGCTGCCACCGACGAAGACAGACTCCTGCCAGGTTGCTGCTGTTGCTGGTGAAGTCGATGCCTGCCGGGCGTCGCCTGCTGTGCTGCCGATTGATGTACGACGCGTGCTTCTGTCTGCATCATCATTTTGTTCACATTTTGCTTTCACTGCTGCTCGCAAAGTTTGCTTAAAGTTCATTCAACACTTTTCGTTTTTCGTTTTCAAGTTAAGCAATGTCCCTTAACTCACTCCACTAAACACTCGCTGCTGACCGAGAGATTCAAAATGAGATAAACCACTCGCTGCGTTTGTTGTGCGGCTTTTCTCCACAAGGATTCAGAGTTTAATGATACGGCTTGTGCAAACACGCAACAACGCCCTGAGGGAAGGAACCTCCTCAGAGCCGGCGAATGCGAAGGTCGGTGAAGGTATGCATGCGTGTGTGTGTGTGTCTGCTTGAATGGTTTACGATGGATGTACCGATTTGGCTAGCTGACCTTTCCCCCAGATTCGTTACATTAACACGATATGCCGGTGTAGCCGCGGAACGTCGAAACAATAAACCTTTTTGATTGATTAATGATCCAACGGCGCGGTTGTCTTTTGCGCTTATGTTACGCAACAACGCATTGTCCACACGAACAGTCTGCGGCGTCTCAGAGAGGTCAGCACGCAAAGGCAAGTAGCAAATATCTGTCCGATTCACTGCGACTCTCTTTTATCCTTCAATGGAGGAACACATCCTTCAGGCAAGAAAAATGGAATAAAATAAAACGCGCTTCGGCAGCGTCAAATTCAAATTATACGACTTCCAGGTGGAGAAAAGCCGTTCAAGCCGGTTGTTGGTTGGCTTCGGGGCAACCGCCACGCCATTGTGAAGGTAGGTGACCACGAAACGGGAAATGATGACCCAAATTCCAGCCAACCGATCGCCCGAATCGGCTTCTCCTATAGGCCTGCATCGATTAATTGCACGACAAGCAGCCACAGCAACCTCCCTCGAAGGTTCGTCCTCCTCCGGCGATTTGTCTCGAGGCAAATTCGTATCTTTTGAGTAGGGTTTGCAGAAGCAAATACCAACTCGTAAACCAGTGGTGAGGTGGAAGCCCGGTTTCCCGGTTCCACGGTGATTTCAAATGCTTTGTTAGAGGTCGTTCGATGGTGAGAATTTGAACAAAACTACCGGCAGGATACTGCTTTCCTTTGGAAACATTTAAATAATATGTTTCGTGTTCTGCTTGATCTTCGGCTTAATTGAATCGCTCATAATTTGAATCTGAGGCATAATAATCTATTTTCATGGATATTTTGTCAGTTAAAAGAGACAAGCAAACAGCAAACTATTACTACATCGGCGGCATTTTCCGGTGAGTTGGCAGTAAGAGGCACGAAAAAAGATTTAACAACCCGCTTCCGAGTCCCATTACTCGTAGATGCACTCGGAGGCTTGAAGTACAGCCGCATTTTCGGCAAACAAAACGAATGAAATCCTGCCCATCAGTGGAAAGCAGTAAGTTTTCCCTCCGAAACATCGAAGTGAGGATAAGTTCAATTGTCCGCCTCCACTCCACTCATCCGAGTCCATCCGTTTAATCGAACCACTTGTTTGTGTGTGGCTTATGTGAGCAACCCGGAGGAGGAGCAGAGGTTGCGGCGAGGGGATTGAGTTCAACAAATTGCTCGACCAGGAAAACAGCAATTAGTTGCTCTTCGGCTGCTCGCTTCGGCTGCCAATTTTTCCATCTGCAGCAAGTGGTTTGCGCACTGTCTGTGTGTGAGTGTGTGTTCGTAAATTGCCCATGAGGCGCGAGAAGAAGATGAGGAGACTTACAGCAGAAGTCAGAAGACGGAAGACTTACGTGCATCGAGCACCGATTTCGAAGAAGGCTGATGTGATCTTGCGCTTATGCGCTCTCGGCTCATCTTCTCGACCTGCCTCCTTATGTAAGAGAAAACAATTGCCTTTCCATTGGCGATACACAGGTGAACACACACGCGAAAATCCTTACCCACCAAATATTCACACACAAATGTTCACGGTATTCGGCAGAAAACGATCGAAGGTGGAGAAAGGCGTGCTGCGGCACTTTTCTATCGAGGACAATTTACGTGCAAATTTGAAGACGAACAGGCAACACGGTGAATGATTTTATATGCAAAGTGTGTATGACTTTGCATGGAATAAAAGTGTCCATTTCAAGAAACTCTAGGACGTTCTTTAAAAAGCTTTTTTTGTGTTTTGATATATCTGATGTCCTCTTTGCTTCTAGGGCCGATATCTTAGGACACGAATAATATGTTAAGCAGATTTTATGGCTATTTTAAATCATACGAAATAGAAACTTGCCTATAATCGAAGCGTTTCCAAATACGTTCATTGAAACTCTTTATCCATTACGTCAATTCTACCAAAAAGCTAGTTAGAAATTGACATATGACTCTACAATGTAGTCTTATTTGATCTTCACGGTTCATTTCGTGTGATCGCGTGTCTCGAAGGATTGATTATCCACCTGAGGCCGAATGTCTGTGTGATTTTCACGTAAGGAAGAAAAGTGAAATTCTGCAAACTATAGTTAACGTCGTAACCTCACCGTCTCGACGATGATGACGACGACGACGACGGAGATCACGACATAACAATGCGCCACTCGCAAACTCCCACGACACCGTCCCGACCTTCTCCTCCTCGCGGACTTTCTCCACGCAGTTCTCCATGGATTGGCCTATCAAAGGACAAGTGTTTGGCCTGGAGGAAAAACGTTGCAGACGAGCACGCGAACTCTACACTCCATGCACCGTTGCGTTTCTGCGGCTGCGGGAACGAAAGTGAAAATAGCGACATCGGGAAAATATCTACACCCGGCATAACACACTTCAGCCCTACACCCTGGCGTGTCGAGGTGTCGTTAGCAAGGGCCACCCACAAACGCCCGGCGTAATAATCGGGCACGTAAAAATGTGATACGCCGTCCCGCCGAGTCCGTCAACAATTTGGCTGTCGTTTGGTCGGGAGCGCACCGTTTCCTCGTCACAATTTATTACCTTTCCCCTCTGTCGGGCCAACGACATTCCAGGCAACCTTCCAAAGACGATGATGAGACAAGCCCGATGCGTTACATAAACTTTCCGATAAGCCGCGAGAAACGGCCTACAGGTTGAGACTGGACGGTCGCAACATTGGGCCGGTTGTTGTCATTTGAGCGACGGAAAATTATTCCTAACCTACGTGGGATCTTATCCGAAAGGAATGACCCATTTTATGTAACATATCAACATCCTCCTGTTTTTTGCCTCGGATAATTTTTGATACCACCTTCCCAAATTGTTTCATTCCTGCCAAGAAAAATTTCTTTTTAAACAGTTAATCATAATTTGAAGAGAAGTAACTCTTTCTCTTGAAAAACCTTTTTTCACACCCCATTCCGCTACGCATCAATCTGCAGACATCGAGGTCTATTAAATTATCCTTACCACCCCCTTTAAACACACGCCCACACAGAAACACACACACACACACACACGCAATGCTTGGCCAGCGAGCAAAGGAACACACTAGCCGTTTTTCTATTTTTCAGCTAGATCCATCTTTTTCCTTTTGAACTACAGAGGAAAACTTTCTTCCGTGATCAATGCGTTCATTTGGGCAAACAGAAAAAGGCAAAACAAAAAGCCAAGAGGCAGCCAAAAATAATTTTCACTGTGCATAATATTTTCCGGTTTCTTTTGCTTCCGCCGCCGCACATCCATTCGTTTTGTTCGACGCAACGATCTTGCTTGATCGTCGTCTCGTATTTTCTCTCTTTTATCTAGTTTTTTTGTACACTGCCAGTACTTCTTCCTTCCGTACATAAGGGGATTTTCTCCACCATTCAGCGAACGGTGAAGATGATCATCGTCTTCCAATCCATTCATTCCAATTATCTGACGATCGTAGCCTGCGAGGGCGTCCGATTTTCTTGTCGAGTGGTTGCCTTGCGCGCTGTTTTGTTCACTTTTGCACTTTTGCACTACACTACGGTATAGAATACGGCACACTTAAATACACATTTCCCATCAAATCAGTGTAACTGACACTTGGTGAAGGTTTAACGATTGTATGATTTTCACAGGTTTTTTCCATACTTCCGCGTCTTAATTTCTCCCCCAACGGAAGAACGAATTTATCACGAATAATTTGTTCACAGGTACTGATTTTTGATGACTTTCTAACTCATTTTACAGATTACTCTTTGTTCTCGTTCTGCCCCCTGGTGATCTTTACTTCATGGTCATTTATTTTTATAGCACACTTCTTCATCCTTGGTGCCAGAGTGCGGTAATTTTTCCTCCGGCTTCAAACTACCGTTCTATTTTATGTGATTTACTTTTTTTCCATTTCTTCGAGTTTTTTCTTAAACCCTTTTTTCTTGCGCTTAATTTCTCGCAGCTTTAATTCTCATCAAGAGCGCAAACGGAAAACACTCCATTGCATTCCAGTGACGAAAAGCACGAACATAACGTCACCATTTGTTGCCGCAGTTGATTTGTCTTTGTTGCACGCGGGCCGATCGGAAAAGGGGTTTTTCTTGCCAACCAACTGCACTACGATTGACATAGATTCACACTGTGTGCCGTTAACCGTTCTTGGGACCGTAATGAGAATAAAACGAACCGCATAAAGAAGGCCTCCCAATTAACAGAAGAACTAATCTACAGCTTCTTCCTAGTTAACAAATCCATGATTGTCATGTACTGAACCACGTTTGGAAAACACAAGCGGAAGTGGCCACAAAACTTGGTCTTGCAACAGCTTTGTTCGATTCGCAAAACGACTTTACTTTTCATCAGCCAACACTCGTCGAAAAGATTTATTATATTTTTTTAAACGCTGGCGAACGCGTCCGTTCTACTTATCACAACACACGCGCGTTCAAGTGGTTTATGTTTGTAACTCGTTAACCGCAGATTTGTCACATATTCTCACATATTAATCAGCTGCTATTTGTTGAAAACGTTCCACACTTTGAATGAAACTTCCAACGATTTGAACTGTTAATGCGTGTTGTTCTGTTCCGGTTGAGATTTAAATTTCAAACTCCAAAGGATCTTTCCATAAAGAAACAAAACCTTCTTAGTACATCGATTGCTAAGAGCTTTCGTAGACTAAAATTGCACTGACCGTTTCCACCGCACACAAATACAAAAAATCACAAAAAACTGAATAATTCAAATATTCACTGCTTAAAACACTGCTACGTTTTAATTGCACAAACTCAAACGTAGTTTAATGAATATCCAAAAACCGATCGGAACGATCATGAATAATTAACAAAATCGTGCGCACGCCAGCGCCACGAAAGTACGTCCAACCGCCACGACATACCAGAGCCTAACTGAAGAAACATGCCGCGGCACATGCGGGCGCACTGGGGCGCGCACGATCGCCTGAGAGAAGCGTCTTTCCAATGCTTCAGGAGCAAAAGCTTGCTTCGCTCGCGACTCTCCGACGCGATCATGATCTATCTGCGACCCCGCGAGTGGAATTCCGTGGATCGACCTGTCCCTGACGCACTCTCAGTCTCTCCTACATTCGAAGCTGAAGACTCCCGATTGCATAGGACCGGGAAAGAAAACTGCCCAATTCCTACAACTTGTAGCTCGGCTCCAACTTCTCTTCCAAGAAAGAAGATTTTCCCCTCGATCCATCGCTCGCCGATGGTTTTGTTTTGCTCTAGCAATTCGCTGGTAAGGGGTTTTCGTGCCAATCATTTCTCATCGATCGATCAACACCGGGTGTCGGTCGATGGCGTCTTTAAGGCTTCTTCGCATGATTCGCATTACGCAAAAACCGCAGAAGCTCGAGATGCTCGTGGCAATCGACTGGGAGGACTTCGGTAATGCCTGTTGGCGATGATTGGATAAGTGCAATCGATGCGCCAGGAAGTACCTGAACATCAAATCCTACTGTAGTTACCGGTAGTGGTCACTCTGGAGCACCCTGGAGTGCACAGAAAGGTAGGAACTGTTCCCTGTAAGACGTAAAAGAGTGCAGGCCAATGAACTGCAACAACCTCTTAGTCGTTATGGAAGCGATCTAAAATGAAACGTCGTAAAAGAGTGAGCTAAAACTGGTTAAACAAAACTTTTGGAAATCGATCTGTTAACGAGCGGATACAGTAAATATTCAAAAGGAACATAAGTTCGTCCAGAGCATGCACATTGATCCGAAACATGTTTTCCTACAAAAGATCTCATTAGCCAATCCGATGCGCCTTCGATATGGTGACACGGCGTGCCGTCGTAACTCGCCTGCGCAAGGAAGGAATGTTGGTTGGTCAGTTGCGACTCATGCTCTACTTGCTGGTCAGCTACCATGTACCGTCCGCAGCCGTCGTGCGCCACGCGCCACTCCAGTAGGTCATTGGGGATAGCAACGCCGGACAACAAAACGGTGCAGGTAATGACCATATCGTCCCAAGTTGGAACACATGGTTTGCCCCACTTGGTTTTGCCTTTACTTGGCATGTCGCATTGTTTTTCCGCTGTTCGTTACCGTCACAAACGTAACAAAGTGGAACTTGCTAGACATCAAGATGTCCGCCAGCGCAGCCCGGTAAGATGATAAAGGCATTCGAGCACAATATCTCCACAGGAACATTATCGACATAAGATCTCCAAATTCGTGACAAGAGAGGTGCGTTTGGGTCATATGCCACCCGTTGCTAATCATCGTTTGTGAGCTCTTAATTAATGAGATGATGAAAACATGAACGAAACACATTCCAATTTGAATAAAAATTGTGTCATTCGACGTGTCATACTCCCCCGACTAACAATCCTATGCTGCGGAGGGGTTCTTTTTTCCTCCAAGTGTGGCCAAACATACAACGGTACAACGAACCAAACGAGCCTCCACGGGCATTAGTGAGTTGGAGTACCCACTTTCTACGTGCAACGCTTGTTTCCGCACAGAAAAAACGGCTCACTCCCAACCAAGCGGGGTGTTGTGCTGTTTCGTTGATTCATTCGTTCCGCCAGGGGCTTGTAGGAAAGACGATCACAAACGACGATCTCGGGTACTTGACCGTGATCGAACGAAAGCGAAGCAGCATAACACACACCCAATTGCCGGAAATCCCATGTTCCAGGCGTACATAACATGTTGCGTATGTGTGTATGTTTGAGGGTATCCGCCGTGCCGTTTGCTAAATTGGATATGGCAAAATCGATGACACCTGTTTGTAGAGCGTGCATTCGATCGTGAGAGAAGTTCGGTTTTTGGGATTCGACATCGAAGAAATGTGTTACAATTTTTACAACGAAAACGCCTGTTTTACCAAGTGGACAGTGCCGTATTGGACACGTACGAGTTTCGTAACTAATTATAAATTGGACAATTTGGACAGTACGCAATTTTTGAAACTGTTAACGTTTGTGCTCTATTTATTCCTGCGGTGGAAGCAATTGATTTAAGACTTGTTTAATTATTCAATATAGCAGTCAAGACGTCTAATTGTTTTTCGCGTCGTCCGTTTAAGCTAAGTTGAATCAATCGATTCAAAAGAACCTCTTCATCCGGCGACCGGTGCTTTCTACATGGTACAAGGAATGCTATGAATTTCTGATCCCATAAGAAATTCCACTCACGTCCGCGCTTGTGTCCATCGTCATGGACGCCACAATGGGAAACTCTTTTCGAAAATTAAGGGATCACACCTCGGGTTGAGCTTTCGATCGTGCACTTAACCCGAATTAACGTTGCAAGAGAATCGGTAGGAAAAGACGGTTTTGCACTGCGCCATAGGCAGTGTTTGGGAAACCAAACCGTTGCATGCAAATGTCGACGCGGGCAATCTCGGCTGCGTGAAAGGAGGTAGCCCAAGCAATGCGCGGGTTCAATGACACAGCCGTCCCAAAAAGGGAGCAAACGAAACGACCAGCTCTACGGTGTGGTTTCTTGCCATGCATTCATTGAAGCAACGAACCGTGTAGAGGACCATCAGAAACCCATGAGGAAGCGGTTGAAATACCAACACAGTAACTGCGCACGCACTTCTTGTCGAATCCAGGCACGAAAGTGAATGCAAAAGCAGCATTGTTTTGGGAAACACGTGCCAATCGAACGACGAACTTGGCGCAATATTGACAATGACGACAGACGGTGTCGTAGGGAAAGTAGACTTATTCTCCTTTAAAGAGGACCCCAAGTTTAAGAAAAGAAATGGTGTTAAATTATAAAATTAGATGATTTCGTACGATAGAAACAATATCGTAAATTAAACTGTCTAAAAAAAGAGTCGTTAACATTTAAAATAATGCTGGTACCACCAAACTACGTTTGATAACCCCGATAGATAAAACTGGACACATATTGATGTAAATTGTTTTACATATTTGGGCTTTTGGGCTCGACTTTGTTCATTGTGAAGTTATGTATGCGAGCCCTTTGAAAGCGACATTTAAACCTGAAATGTTTGCGCTGCTAACCACGAAACCACAATGTGCGCACGAGGCCGCACACGTCACAAACCCAGCAGGACATGATTGACGATAAGGGAACTTATCTGCTTTAGCTCAGGTGAAGAGCGAGAGTGAACCCAGCCCAAGGGGGTGTCCAATGCAGCGTAACAATTGTATTAAACGAAGGGAGGCACAATGCCCGGCTGTCAAACACAGGAATTAGTCAAACCTCTCCCACGTTCCACCCGATACCTCCACCCGTGCGGCCTCGGGTGTGCCTTCATTTTCACTTCATTTGTTACGTCCCCGTCCGATCGTAGTCGCGATCGTTTTGTTTGTGTCTCCGTAGGGCCTGGATGACAATTATACGCGCCATCGTCCGTGGTGCATTCCGGACGGAAAAGGTCGACGTGCTTCGGGCAGCCTTACCAGCGGAAGACGGAACACACTGCCGCCGTCTCGGAGGAGGACGGCGGATGGATGAATGGTGTTCCGCAACTGGTCGGATTTTCCCGCCGCCACCGAAGCGAGCGCGGTGGAGAAAGAAAATAATAATCCATTAGTTTTCCGATCCTCGCCGAAGCCAGGCCATTGTTCCAGCAGCTTCCACCACCGCTGTGAGTGACAATAATTGGTGATACTGCTTCATTCCCTCCTCCTTGGGTTCCTTTAACCTCATCTACCCAACGGCCTGAGGTTCACAGTTCGCTCGACAGCTTTTCCGACGGAACACCGCTAACAAGAGACGACTCGAGCGAATTATGATTGGTGCTGGTGACGAATTTTTCCTTCAAGTGACAGATTTAATTGAGAATATATCGTTTCTTACTCAAGCGTGGATTAGTTTGCGTGGCCCCGGAAGCTGGCAAGGCTAACGAACCGCAATCCGATGCACCGGTGCAAGTTACGCCACAGACCAGTCAACCGATTTTCAGTGCGTTTCCATCGATCGATGAGTGCAAAATCATAGTCTCTTTCCCTTTTGGATGGAACCACCGCGCGTTGAGGTGAACCGATGACAGATTTCATGCTAACTTACCTAGAAGAAAGGAAGAGGAAAATAAAATAGAAACGGGAATATAAGTATTATTCATTTAAGCAAAAGTTTGGAATTTTGAGGACAAATTACGAAAAAAGAAACTAAATAGAGTGATCAAACATTACTGTAATTTCAGAAGATGTTTTTTTAACTTAGTTTAAACTTGTTACAGGTGATGCAATAATTTCACCAGCAGTAATGGCTAGCGTCAACCATGGCTGACAAATTTCAAAACCGACATCCACCAAAAAAACTGTTTCGTTTTAGTGATCGGCCTCGCGGGAATCGTTATCTTCCCATGAGCATGCGGGGTACCTCTATCAAAAGGCGGGGGAAGGCGCCACCGTAGTCTGCGATCGAGGTGATTAATTAGTAGCTTTAGTCGCCACATCGCGCACCTCAAAACTGCCCATCGGCCACAAGGTGACAATGGTCACGCTGTGTTGTGTTTTTCCTTTTTCTTCAATGAGGCAACACGCAGCAGCCACGCCGAATTCCCATTTTCGACCACGATAGCCGGAAGCATCGCGCCGGAAAAGTTGCTTGACTAGTCATTCGTTGCGCTTCGATGAGCGATTGGGACAGAGAAAAGATGGGGGACAGTCCAGAGGGTTTTATTCAAAGATCTCCAAACCAATTGGGGAATGTCTGATCGGTCTTTAGTGAAGCGCTGCTTGTTGAAGTAGATGCAAGTGTATTCTTATGTCACTTGCCGATAGCAAGCCGACCAACGATCGGGACTCTGCTCCCATGTTGGTGATCGTATGTTTAATGGTGATGCTTTATCGAGAGATACTGCTTGACAACGACTTTAAGGAGGATCCCTGGATCTTGTCTCAGGTCGTCGTGTAGTCTCACGAACCTCTTGCGAATGTTGTTGCATAATTTTGCGATACTACTCTTGAAACAGTGGAAGCAGAATTGACAAACAACCGCAAACTAATGAGTTTTATTAGGCTTTTAATTAACTATAAACGTTTAATTTATTTGTTAAAATCAATCAATCTTCATTTGATATGAATAAATTAGTGAAAGAATAAAGTTTATTATTGAAACAAAAACACTTTAGCCGTCCCCAGAGCTGAAACTAATTTCAGATAATCTATACTGTGACCTACTCTCTTTCTCTTTAGGGCCATCTTTGCCCTGTTTTCATCCCAAAGACGTAGTATCCCTGATTACAACAGTTAAACGCTCATTGCATCTTCATTCCGGACTTACGCAAGGGAGGGATGACCATTACACAACGAGTTCTGCAGCCGGTTATCCGCTACACTTTTGCCATAATTTTCCCCGAAGCATCAGCCGGAAGAATCGGAAAGTGCAATCGTTGCTGTGCGAACAGGTTTACAACGTCGTCCGTCAACGAACTAGGTTACCGGGCTTGTTGAAACGATCAAAACATACGCAATGTTCCACCGACGCCGCTGTAATTGAGGTCGGCAAAGATACGCAGATAAAACGGAGAACGAAAGATTTCAATGCGCGTACGGGGTAGCGACGAACCTAATAATTTCGGACTGCTGTTCTGTGCAACATCAATCAATTCAATTTATGCAAATTTTTTCCAAGCAACTGTTGCTTGGGATCGTTATACAAATTGCGGCCATCCTGTGCTAACACCCTTCGACTAAAGCCGTGTTTCAGAAAGAGAGCTTGCCGTGCGATAGTTCATTGGCTTGTTTTATATACGCAACACTCGCTTGACGATTGTGACGGATTGTTTACGAAAATAAAACACGATCACACAGCATAATTGGGGCCAGATCAGAACGCGGAGCCATTTTCTTCACCTCGACTGACTGACTGTGCACCTGTCGAAAGCGCGGCTTCTTGCAACGCAAACACCTCAAACCGTGTGATTTATCAAACGCATCCATCAACTCCTTCGTTAAGCGTGTGCGAACCAAGTGCACCGCCGATGTCTTAGGCAAAGTTTTCCACGACAAACACCCTCACAATGCACGTGCGGTGCGCAATCATGCACAGCAGAGTTGGTTCAGATCAAGCATTATAGGCGGTAGTATTGGAAAAATCTATCGTGCGTCAACAAGCGCTTGAGCAAGTCGCAGGGGGAAGATGGAACAATGCATGGGCAATTAAAAATTAATAAATCCCGTCGAGGCAAACGGCGTATTTCACACAAAGTCACATCGAAGCCTACCCTTTGACGTAAGGGCGGGCTCTAGACGCTCTAGGAAATTGTGTCTATTGCCTTGACTCTACCGGGGCTTGCTATGATATTTAGTGTACGACGCGGTGGCATCCTCACACTACCCAAAGAGCAATAACCTTGGTTTACTGACATATTGGTAAAGCTTCATTAAATCCTGTCCGATGCGCTGATATAGATTTATATTCATTTTCTAACTAAATTTACTGGAATACGATCCAAAAACAACTTAGCTGAGCTGTGTTACCCATGAAAGATATTGGTAAATATCTTTCGACGATCTCTATCTCCCGACAGTAATCTCGTTCCATCAATCAATTCAGTTCCCAGGCTTGATTCCGTTAAGAAATAGTTTAAAATTCTTATTACTTTTTTAGGATGTAGCACAGGTCTCCCTTCTCGCCTAACGCTAATGAAGCATCACTTGAGAATTGTAAATCATTTTTATGGCGCGGCGAAAAGTCATTAATAACAGAAAACGGATTTAATATCTTGTAGATTTTACAGAGATCAAGCAAAAACTGATCCGGCAGACCCTGTAGAATATGCTGAGATTAGAGAAGGGAACCGTTTAAAAGATAGAAACTGTTAAGTCACATTTGCCACTCCTAATGTTCACTGCGAGAGAATTGATTAAAAAGGAATAAAAACAGTCTTGAAGCCCTCGAGTCGTCGGAGGAATGCGGACATTGTTTTACGCGGTGCAAGATTGCAACTGTTCTTTTTAATGAATGCACACCTATCCCCTACCGATCGGTGGTCTAATGGGCTTAGAAGGTACAATTAGTGTCGCGCCGGGACTATCCGGTCCGGTCACCAACCAAGCGGTTATAGAGAGGATTGTTTTATAATTTTTCCATCTAGAAGTTTGCAAGGAATGAAGAAATTTTCATTCCACTTCCCTGCAAGAACCAATGGGTAAGAGAGAGAATAGTTAATAACCGTTAAAATGATATATTTCCCTTGATCCGTGGACCAACGGCTTCGCGAGGTTTAGCGAAGTTCCTCGCGCCATTTCAGTGGCATAATCACATGCAATTATGATGCATTATGCACCGCCGACTTTCGTCTCGTGCAGATGTGCACAGTGGAAGATGTAGCATCACACATCGCACAATGTAACGCTTCTGCAGGCAGGCAGGCAGGAAAAGAGACGACCGAACAAACGGTAGGGAAGAGGAGGTCAAACTGCGAAAGTCTGTTTTTCGCATCCAAAGATTATCCACGACGCTGCTGGCTAACATTACAACCTGAGAGATGGAATGAAGCAATAGCATTATTAAAATAACTTATGATTTTCGCTTAACGAACAACGCAAACACGCACCATTCTGTTTACCTTTCCACTCCTTCCCGAGAGCTTTCCTCTAACCTTCTCAATCCTCTGTAGACCCAACCAGGTAGGGCCAAAGGGTTTGTATCGTTTTTGCTTCGGCTCGCCTTACTCCATGGGAAAACAATACATTTCACAAGCCCTCCACAACACCACACAACCCTCGTCTACCCAGTGGTGGGTGGAATTTGGGGGAAAATGTGCATCTCTTTACCAGCTAGTAAAGTAAACCGATGAAAATAAAGCAAATCAAGCCGTGCTTTCTTTTCACGTTTCTAACTATAACAACGATGACGCCGCCAACGATGGACCGCCCTCCCCTACCGGAGGGGGGGTTTTCCTCACGGTGGGAAAATTGGACCCTCCTCCCCGAAGCCCCGAAGGGTAGTAATGTTTAATTTTCACTTTTGCTTTTCCATTGTGTGCCTTTGCTGGCTCTATTTTTCTTTGCTTTCTTCGCCTTCCATCCCTGATCCCGGTACCGTTCCCTACTGACGGGCTGAAGATACCAAAGGGTTCCATTCCTCACCATGGACCAAAAGTTCATTGAACCACGCCACCATCTCCATTCTTCGCGGTGTAGGTTTTTTTCTATAATTTGCGCGCTTCTCGGCACTTTTAAGCTAAGCAAATTTTCGTTTGATTCCATCGTGCATCAAATTGGTAACAATTAAAATTTAATTCCTGTTCCGATCGCTGTGAGAGCGCCGCACTCAAACAAGCCAGCGGTTTTGCCGACGATCAGGCATTACCGTAAGTTTTGCCGCCACTAATCAAAATTGCGCGAGCCAATCATTTGCAATCAACCTGCGCCTGGATGGAACTTTTTTTAAATGAAGATGCAACTGTAAACAAAAGAGGCTCTTTTCCTGATCTTGCTGGAAATGTTTATTGTTTTGGCCAAAGAAATTTGAGTTGGGAGGAAGTTAAAGCTAATTAACGGAGTGATTAGATGCAGCAGATCATGACGACAGTTATTAAAATATTATAAAACTGTACCTCGATAACGCGAATACCAGAGGAACCTAAATAAAGTAGAACCTTTGCAAGGGAATTTATGTGAGGGAAAATGCGACAACTCTCCGTAAGGAGAAAGTTCTTGTTCTAGCGAAAGTCTTGGGAAAAGTCGTCAAGCACGAAGGAAATATCGAGAACATCCTGCGGTGCGCCAAACTGGTTGTCCGGGTCTAGGTCAAATGTAGGCTGCGCACTGGGACTGGTTGTGCGTTCCCATTTGAAATCCATTTGCAAGCGCTAAGAATCCCCCTTACGGCCCCTAAACCGAGAAGTGAACGTAAACCACATGGTCCACAAGAAGTCCAGGGTGTTCCGTTAGTGGCGAATATGTTTTCACGCGGCGTGCGGCATCTTGTTCGCATTTACTTCTACACCACGTTTGAGGTCAGGCTGGCAAAAGGCTTCGACGGCTTCGGACCAGCTTCGTGACGCCAAAAGCCTAAACGACCGGCATACCTTTGCCGCACGATTACGACAACATGTACTGTAAGGCAACTGTTCCGAGCTAGTCCTGCTTTTCCTCTATGCCATTCTACCTCGAGCATCCGTCGAGTCCCGTAATGTGTTGGTTCTGGGGAAGCCCACAATCCGGACGCCAGCCTCCGGGAAACGCTGACGCGCTCGTGCCTTGGCGAGTGCAAAAGACCTACATTACGCAATGTGAATGTGCAACGAGCAGGCGGCGCGAATGCAAGCGGGCAGGCAGACAGCCCAGAGCCTCGACCCAGATCCGGTGAACTTGGACGATTAACACACGAAAAACATGTTTCCAGGCCCATGCTGCTGCCCGTCTCCATAAACGGCAGCAATAAAGCAAAAAAACCAACCCCTTTCGAACACCCGTACCACTTACCGGAGATAAAAACGGACGTGGCCGCAAGGTACAGGGAAAAGTAGGAAACGTTTTCAATCAGAACCATAGCCCAGCAAAGCGATCGGGAAGACGTCGGCATCGGAATCGATTTTATGATGCAATTCACAATTCACCGGTCCCGGGATTGCCGCTGAACCGGAATCTTCCTCATCATCGGCCTATTTAATTGGCAGGTTGTGGCGAGAAGTAGGACACACTTATGTCACTCACCGGGAGGAAAACGAAGGAAAATGTTTATGATTTTACCGGGCGGGATTCAGGTAATACCGCAATGCACATTCACTGGCGCTCGGGAAAAAGAAAGCCAAGATTATCCCACATTCTTCCCACACTAACCTAACGAATCTGGAGCAACATTTAAAGCACATATATATTTCAAACAGGTTTTTCCTTCGTTTTGAACAATAACAAACCCACTTTTCAACCAATGCCAGGACAAGAATGGATTGGTTTGCTACTATAAACGATGCAACGGCAAACAAAGTAAATTGGAAAAGCTTAACAACCGCTTTCACAAGGTATTTCTGAAGAAAAAACAAGAAGGCATCAGTTATACAATCGATATTAAAAATAAACGGTTTATTGCCTCAGAAAAGAACCAAAATGGATAAACCTATTCAACATTCGAGGATAAAACTATTTCAGCTATTCAACGAAACCAACAAAATAGAAATCGTAGCAGAACCACACCACAAAAATCGACTCCGTACAAATTCAAAATTCATCCATAATATCAAACTAAAAATTCCAACAACGAAAAACATAAGCTTTTCTCATCTGCATTACCAGCTTTGGTAAAAGAGTAAATGAGGCCCCTGCCTAGATTCTCGTCCTCCTACCGATTCAGATTTTCTACCGGTTCAAACCTGAAGCTATGCAAAATGCAAAACATGCGGTAATTTCAAATTTTTGAACGCTACCGGTTCGGTTAAAAGAACATAACGGTTTAAAATAATCGTGTAGTGGAGGTTGAATGCAACTTAATATACTTTAACATATTGAGTTACCTTGAAAATTATATTACACAGGTAGGACAGCATGAACCAATAGTCGAAAAAATGATTTTGAAACGGCGGCGCGCCCGCAGCGAGCGCAGCGAGCGGACTGCGCTAGGTCTACCGAAAAAGAGAGTTTGTTATAATTTTGTGTGATAAGGGGGGCCCGTGGGCCACCCTCATACCGCACCACTAGGTTGATTGCGTAGCCGAATATTAACGAACCACACAATGGTTAAAACATTCGTATGTTGAAATTAACGAATACATGTTTCGCCCATTGCATACATTCCAGTATAATATCACACAAGAGGTGTAGCCAGAACCGGTAAAATGGCGGCAGGGGCCTCATTTACTCTTTTACCCCAGCTTTAAACTCCATACTATCTGGCACAATACTGGGAAGTATGATCGGTAATAACCCAGAGCAAGTAATTCAAATTCTCTTAATTATTTATTCATTATCCATTCATTCAACGCAGTGCAAACACTGGGTAGTGAGGTCAGAGCACATAAGCACTACAACGAGGACTACTGACCGGATTAAAGAAAACTATCTTTTGTTTTAAGAGACTTGAACCAAATCAGAAAAACGAAGATCAAAGGCCAACCTCGAAAATTGTAAGTGAAACTTTCAATCAACCATAATTAAAACTAAGTAAACCAGGGTGGCACGGACTATCAAGTTTAGTACGGTGTTTACGGGCAAAAGTTACAGCCTTTTAAACCGAACTCTTCGTGCTCATTAATCATCATTTCGCTAGGCAAAGTGAAATGGTTAGTGGAAAAGTATCTCATTGGATGCGCATGATGCAAACTCAACACGAAAATCCATGTTAAATTGAGCTTCTAGAAGTCTTTCTTGCCACACTTTGGAGTTTTGTTCTACATTTTCATCCCGTTTCTCGAATTGTTCGCACAGATAACTATTTCCTAGAAGTTCCCTGCCGGTGTACGGTTTAAAATGCACCTACTTCTAAGCGCCCTTTAGTACGATGGACTTCATGTTTTGCACCGGTCGACCTATATCCAACCCTAACCATACTTCAAGGCGGGCAGCAATTATCTCCAACGAAGGGTTTTTTTTTCGCTCTTCTTCCACTGTTTCACGTTCTACAACCAAAGGGGCAGTTGGCTTGTTGTGCTCTAGTTTTACCCGGAGCGTACCCACGCACGAATTGGTTGAGCCATTTAAATGGTTTCCCCATGGACGCCAAACTGGACTTCATGTATTAGGAATGGCAGTAGACTTGTTCAATCCTTAGTCGAAGCAACAATACTTGTCACAAAGCATTCGCCATAAAAGAACTCTTTGGTCCAATCACTACACTTGCCGTTTGTTTATAACGACCCTCTTTCTTTCAGTTGTTATTTAAATTAACGTTATGGGGTTTCAAGACGCTGTTCAATGTAGTGCTTCCTTCCTATTATCTCGCGCTGCAGAGTGGTTAAGCGCATGTAACATGCCCGCCTCACACAAAATAATCGAGCATCGTTAAGCTTCACCCGAGCTCGGCTTGCGCAAGAGTTCGATTGCGGGAGCTGCATTGATAGCCGATAGGCGGCCAGTCATTTCACAGATGAGTATGGAAACAATTATCCCCTTTCGGGGCTCGTCTCCGGTGGCCTGCAGTTTTCCTCCCCATGTAGCCATCGGATTATTTCGCCGATCGCTAACTCAATTGAAGCTAGTTACTGCATCGAAGCCACGGGTCACAATTGAATTCAGCGGGCCAATACACAAAATAAACAGAAACAAAGTTGTGTTTATTCAAAAGTTACTTTTGTTCGCCAATGCAAACCTTAAGCATCGGCAAAAAAAAATTATTTCCTTGTTCAATATTAGTAAGATAAGTTTAAGATAATCCACCTCTTACAACATTCTTTTTGGCTATGATAGCGTAACCACACAACCGTGTAAAACATTTACCAAAATCCAATAATACGAACAAAAATAAAACAGAAATGCATAACCGTTTCAAAAATGTAGGCTAAACGCTTCGTACACGCTCCAATGTTTAATTCCTCGATCAAAAGACTCCCCTTTTGCGCTAGCAACGGAAGACGAAGGCACTTAATTAATTCGTACAAGATCATACGACCACCACCAAACGATGCGAGCGTTTCGACTCAACCTCCCAATGATAGTTTACGGATAAAGACATCGATTGGATATGCACTATAACAAATTAAAACGGTTCCTAGTAGTAGCTTTCGGGGACCACCAACATTAACGGTGTTTAAAGAAAACCCCAACACGCACATTACGTTTGTGGACAAACTGGACACAATTGAATAATTTTGCGCCGGATTTAAAGCTATGGTGCGTTAGGGAAGAGTGGTGGTTTAAGTAAAGCAGTGTGGGGCAATTTCGTAAAAGGCACTCCAAACTTCCTACCCTATCATTAGCGCGTGAAGTGCACCTTGATGTTAAATCTGGACGAATTATCACCCCTCGATAGTGCGCCGGTGTGATGATGGGCTCAATGGAATTGCAATTTCCTAATGATTTTATTTTCAACCCCAAAAAATAAATCCAAATTTGGCATGCGCCTCATCGAAATGGATCTTATCAAATACTTTCAGAATAGACGCAGACTCCAAGGTGCCGGCCACGGGGTGGAAGGGTGATCCATTAAAGCCACTTAGCGAACGGTAACAGCACCACAGTGTCCGACAGTAATGCCAAAAAATGATTCACATCTCATCTGCCCCGTGAGAAGCGAACCCTCGGTCGATGATGCAACAAGCAAAGATTGAAATACACCTTTTTTCACACCGATGCTGTCCACAATACCCGTGTTATGATGTGGAACATTTTCAAGCGTGTCGTCAAAATTCGGTCGTCAATACAATTATCTAGGATGAGCACGTAAATGTGGACAACTTAAAGGGCAACTTTGCATCTCTTTTGTGCCAGATCGCGACTGATCAAGTATGTGTTTTTATTACCCGGACCCCGGGTTCGGTCGGCTGTATTGTTTTCCCCCGAACCCGTTGATCCGATTTTAACCAGTGCTTTGTCGCCGCCATACATTTCATTCCTGTGTTGTTGCTTGTGCAACACACCGCTAACCCCACCCAAAACAGAAGCCGGTCGAACAGGGTCGAGAGCATTTTTCCATTTATATCGATCGATCGATCGAATGACGCGGGTAGGTGCGCTGGCGATACTTGTTTTGGAAGCCCCCAATTTAATTGGTTATGTTTTCATTCGTTCGCCACCAGCTTTCGTTATGCATATAACAACCCATTTTCGAATAGGAGAGTAGGTTAGGATGGCACCGATCAATGCAGTTCAACTAGAGGCACCTACCTTGCTGTACGAGCGCCGAGTTCGAAACATGGGATGCGGGGCTCCACCCGGTGGTTGCAGCGGAACAGCCGGTTCCGGCGTAACGGTTTGCACCGGCCTCGGTGGCTTCAGGGTAAGTTTCTTCAGCGTGGTCATGCGCTTATCGCACATCAGCTGCACATCGTCGATTCGCTGGAGGACCTGTAACAAACAAGTGAAGAAGTGAAGAAAAGCGGATTTTAACACTTTTTGAGAAACGTTTGAAGCAGAGTAGATTTGACCCGATGAAGATGAGCAAAAACCATGCTCGATAGCGATGGGGAGAATTCCTCAACCTGGTAAACACTTGCACATTGAAGTGTTATGACACAAGCAGACACAAGAGAAATGAAAAAGAAACTAATGCTACTGCAAAACAAAAAACAAAACGGCATGATTTGATGCTGCACCCGAGGCAACGCAAAACATGCTTGCGTAATCTTTTTCGACAACCTCATCATCTTTCCGAGTAATGCCGCCGTCGGTTCGACAAACGAACGAAGACAACGAGGCAGTGAAAATACATCTATCCCCGCGTGCGCCGGAGGATGAGTCTGCACCGAAAAAGCTCCACATTTTCGGTGGCAAAACATTGACAAAAGGTGTCATGACTTTCTCGAGTGTCGGGCCAATGATGTGAACTATGCAGACTTGGGTTTCTGCTACGCTTCTCTGCAGAGCACGGTTACATGAACCGTCCAAATTGTGGCAACCACAAGCCCCAAAAATTGAGAATAAATTGAGGTTTGTATTCAAAACGGAAACAAAACAAATGACAGCATCAAACCATAAGTAGCTTCCCAAGCGGAGGTAAGGAACCACGGATGGTATGGGATGTTCAACCCGTCTCCAGTAAAACCAGTCCTCAACGAAGTACATTAATACGGAAGAGTGAATCTAATGCTTTAGACTTTGAAGATGCAACATTTGCCAGCCAACTTGGCTCCGGGGAGTCATTTCTGATGGTTCCACAAACTCCCACCAAATACAGCACGAGGAATTACGTGATACTTTCACCTCTCGTTTTTCGCATAAATATTTCATCTTTCCCGCTCTAAACAGATCCATTACACTTTCGCAGTGGGAAAATTGTTGCCTGGCTTACAAACGATACGCATTCATTCAAACAGATGTCATCGCGACATTTTCTTCATGTTAACAGCACAGAAAAAACTACGGCCAATGTACCCAAACATGTAAACTTCTTTATGGATAAATGGTTCATTTAAGAAATGTATATCGAAGAGAATTATTTGCTTACCTGCGAAACAAGCGCCTTAGTTTCCAGAGTTGTACTTTCTAGGATTTCGTTCTTAATTTCTTTTGGACTAGATAATTTAAATTCCGCTGCGGACGCCAGATAGTCTTGTATCTCCTGCAGGCTCTGCTCGGCGATATCGGCCGATACCGAACACTTTTCGATGCGCTGCGTTGCCAGCAACTCAATACCGCGGGCACACCATTTGTTGGCCTACGAAAAGAGACGTAAACGGATGTTGAACTATATCTCGCAGCAGTCGCTCCAGTTTCCACATTGTAGCAAATCTGTCCGTACCTTTTCGACGCGCTCCATCAGCTCTCGGGCCCTCGCAAGCGTATCAATGCGCTTGGAAATTCGGCTGTCAATGAGATCGCACACGCGCCTCAGCTCGTCGCACTTCGGTTGAACCACCTCCTTCGGGCAGGAACTGATGCAACCTTTCGTGCCAATCAGTCGCTGTCCGGTCGCAATGACCTGCCCGGCTCGGTCCACGTCCACACTGCATAGATGCTGATATTCTTTGGTTTCCAACAGCAGCTGATCCATCCTCGCCACCGTTTCTCCTATCTCCGTCATGTCCGAAACGGTTTTCAAGTGTCGGTCAAAGTTTGCCTACGAAAGGGTGGAAAATGGAAATATATTTTGTAGTTTGTCCTACGCTTCGCACCACCTCAATCCTTTTACCAACCTGCAACTCCCGAAAGTCCTGCTCAAACCGACGGAGTTCGAGGCATTTCTTCAACCGCGACAGGTGAATCGTCCAGAAGTCTTCGAAGTGACGCTCCGTTTCCTCCAGTTGCACCAAAAGTCTGTGACAATCGCGACTGTCATCAAGATGATGCATATTGACATTTAAATAATTCCTTGCACTGGGTTTTTTTTGTAACAGGGTTTTTCGACATTTTCGTTTCAACAGTTCAACCATGTACAGTTAAGTTAATACAATTCAATTGGAAGAGCAGGACGCGTGTGAAAATACAAATATGAAGATGGAAACATGATGATGGTTAAAATACATTACGTGATCGTTGAACGTGTGCGAGTGTCAATGAACGATGATGGCAATGATTCAGAGAGGCTCATGCACAAAGAACAAAAATCTTACTCGAAACACATTAATATACGACAGTGTTATGTGATGTAACAGTGGTGTGCTCTTAAGTGTGGTGCAATTAACAGGTGGCCCTCTGTTTGCCCAAGTTTAACCGTGAGGTGATGCTTTGTGGTGGTGTGAGTGAAGATCAGCATGAAATGCATCGGAAAATCGCAACATCTGTACTTGTAAAAAGTTTGTGAGTAATTATTTTTGTGATAAGAGTTTTGAAATGCGTTTTGTCTGCTTAATGCTTGTAGATGTGCATAAAAAATGTATGTTGCGTGATTCGCGTGTCTGTATGTGCGGAAGATAAACCGTGGTGATGTGAAAAGCAACCGATAGAAAGAAAACACTACTTTATACATCAAAATAGATAGAAATTGAAGCCATTAAAGATAGAATAATATTTTTAAGCATGAGTTAGACACGGCAAATATACACCATCCATTTTTAGAAGTATCATTTTAACGTGATAGCATACGTCTTTAAGAGAGATTTCAGGAAATGTGAATTGTGATTATATAAGTAAGCACTAGAATAGAGAACATTAAAGCAACGCGCCAGATCGTTACTTGCAAAAGAGGCAACAATAAATATAACGACGATCAAAAATTGTATAATAAGAAGATCTTATTCTATAACAAACAGTTTACTGAAAAATTGTGATCTTGTGCGTGGTACTAAATGAATTGTTACCTCGTCCTTATCAACTGATCCTAACAAAATCGGTTAGTCATTTTCTTTTCACTATATTCCCACGACAATGTTTTGTTATCAAATAACCAGTGCAAGGCAAATTATTTACTAAACTATCTCTTACATACTATAGGACAGTGCATGTCGTTTGGAGAAACTTGTATATTTTTTTCTTTAGTGTTACGTACATTTGTATTGAATATAAAGTTCTTCCAAACGAAATGCATTTGGCACCGATCAATAGCGAGCGAGTTTTTTTTAATAGATTATTCTAGAAACTATGGAAAGGAAACACAACGCAGAAAAATAGTTTTCATTCCAAAAAGATCACTAATACGACACGAACAAATCACAGTGTTAACAATAGAACGGGAAACAGAGGGAAGTTAGAAAGAAGTTATCCATTTCGCGCAGCGCTCTATTATCAACTTCATGTTTCACATTCCAGAGCTTTTTTTCGAACTAGGTGATTGCTCTTGTCAATCCGCTTACCTTTCAATTGAGCTTATATTGCCAAACCGTTCCACTGTTTCTGGGTCACATTCCTTTTTGGTTTTCATTTCCTCCAGTAATACTTCCCCGTGCCGGCCAGCGGAAAGTATATCCTCCTAAAAATGATAGATTTGATTAGAACTCCCTCTCATCTGCTTCGACAAAGCTCTTCCGACGTTCATACCTTCAGTTTTTCATACTGTTCTCCTTGCTCTTCAATCAACGTTTCCGTCGCGTCCACCGAGTTGGGGAACTCCATCTCGTGAATCGTTTTCATAAACGCGTCGAGATTGCACGAGATCATATTGGTTAGACCGGAAAATTTCTCCAGCGATATTCGCTGCTGGATCCACGCGTGGTGCGAGTACGGCAACTCGCCACCGAGATCGACCGTAAGCTGACCACGGCACACGTACTCGTACAGTTCTTCTAACGTCGCGCACACGATCACGCGAAACCGGAACTCGTCCTTGAAGAACTTGTTGCTCACCTCCGAGATGGCTTTCTGCAGGAATCCGGCCGGCCGGATTACGTACACGAAGTGTACCATCGCGGGAAAGTACACCGATATCTTCAGCAGCACCGCCTTAACCGCCGCCCACCGATCCTTGCGCCGATCGATGATCAAATTGAAGCCGAGGTCCGCCTCGGACAGCGAGGGAACCGTGGTGAGGTAGAGTATCAGCTTCTGGTACTCGAGATCGGTCAGGTTTTGGAAGTTGTTGTAATCGGGAAACGTTATCAGCGGACATCCATCCTTCGATCGGCCACCTTAAAAAGGGGAAATAGGGTGAGAAGCGCTGTCTTTCGTAAACTAGGGACTTTTATTTGCATTCAAACACGTCTTCTTACCCGTGATGATGGCATACTGGGGATGCAGCAGTTCTGCCACGTCGGCCACACTCAGCGGTTCCTCGGCCGAACTAACGCTGACGCCCGAGTTCATGTTTTCCCGCGTCGTCGAGCCCGGCGCCGACACGTGCCCGTTGGTCGTAATGAGCGAGCTGCAACTTCCGAACGTGTTCAGATTGAAATGATTCCCATTCTGGCACACGTTCTCGATCAGTTTGTTCACGTTGGTCGAGTTCTGCAGGTTCTGGCAGAGCACCGTCTGCACGGACGAGACCGAGTTGATCGACGATTGGTGCTGGAACGCACCGGGATGGTTATGGGGTTGCTTTTGCTGCTGCTGCTGCTGTTGGAACGCAGAGTGATAAGACGAAGCGTTGCTGCTGCTGCTTCCATTGTTGACGATGTTACTGTTCTCTGCAATGATTTCAAGCGAGGCATGGGGCTCATTAGTACTATTTCATGCTGCTTGCGTGCCACAAAAAATACAGGTCTCTAGTGCCTATTTAGGAAAACTCCGCTAAGATAAATGTGCCTTTCACAGAAGCTGTGCAAAGATCCCATTCTTCCCGTGCCCATGTAAAACACTAAATGAAAATGCCCCTCGTAAAGCATACACTAAGGTGATGGAAGGAGGAGGAGTATTACGCGGGATGTTTTATTACTAGTTTTTAGTAAATGTTTGCTTTGCGAACTGCACGGGGATCGCAGTGTAAATGAGCAGTTTGTTCCCTTGGGAGGGCATTATTTTTTCATACAGAAAATTACGTAGGGAAGCTCAGCGCAACACGCATACACGGCCAGGCTTTATATGCAACACCTGCATGGTCGTCGCATGCTCACTGCGCCAACTAATGCAACTGAAGCATGCATTGCACGGAAACGGACGCCAGCCAATGCGCCTCGCTGCACATGATCGCCTATATGACGCTGCAGGGTGCATAGCGGTGTCGATCTGGAACATAGTTCCAGCAATCGGGAGCAATTTGGCGCAAAAAAAGGTTAATTAGGAAATCCCGCTCCCAACGTCCAGCTCCAATCTTCGCTTATTGCTCACTTTATTGATGCACACTGAATTTCAATTCTATTTCAAATAATCAGTAGCACGTGTGCAGTAACTATTAATAAAATCATATATCGGTTGTATTTTTTTACTTTTTTCGCCTAGCGATTACTTTGAACAAACCGCTGTTGATCTGATTTAAACACCCCAAAAGACGATAAAAACCTACTCACAAGTAGAACTCGAATCAACAAAAAGAGAGGCATTGAAAACACCGTGTTTCTTCACGACGGTCGGTCAGCTTCTTTAGATCTTTTTGAGAAAGTTTCGGGAATCAAAACCGGGTAGGAAACCTGAGAAAGGCATGGGAACAAAACACTCGCACATTACGGTCATTGTTGGTTTGCACTGCAAACCCTTGATTTCAAATGAGCCGGTGAAAGGATCGGGAATGATATTCGATCCTTGTTTTAGGACGGTCTTCAATGTCGGATTAAGTTCATGCTATCCTGCTTGAGACACTCTTTCTTAGTGTTTTGCCGTTGGATTATTTACAGACAAATCATGGCAAAGCAATACATCTGCAAGTGATCGGTCAAGGTCAAATTGCAATTTTGGTTACCTTGACGTCAATACATTTTTTTTAAATGCGTGAATCAATTCGAAATAATGATTCACATGGGTAAGTCTTGTTGAAATAATTACAAGACATAGCAATAACAAAGACCCTTGAGCGTTTCGAGAGGCTCTTCCTCCAATAATTGCTTCATTTAGCCATCAGCCAATTTCACATCCCGTTAAAACATGCTTTCCTAGTCCATGTATCTCCAAGGAAAATTCATCCGGAAGCACAGAGGCTAAAAGGGTGATGTGACACTAAAAGTGAGATACAAAAGGATGATGTGTACGAAGAGTGAAGATACAAAATGTCTCTATGATATAGGATTGCTTAAGTTTAGCATTCGTCAGAACGCATATGCCACAAGCAGTATTCGTAATTCAATTTTCGTTTGAATCATATGCAAACGAAGCAACAAAAAGACAACCTTCTTTTCCCAAGCTGTAACTCAATGCATGTGACTTCACTACATGTTTTTGCACCACCGTGACTTGTTGCTGTATAAGGTGTGTTTATTTACAATTGTCGTTGAACATCTTTCCGCTCGTCGCTACCTTTACTCAGCCTTGCAACCCTCGGGCAGAGCGCATAATTTCAACCGGTTTAACGCTGGAAAAAAATAGTGGACGGTTCACTGATATTGACATTGAGAGTGAGAGTAGTTTGGAGCAGCTTTCTACCGGGTTGACGGGTTGACTGGCTGATGTGCAGCTACTGGAAAGCGTTTGAGCGGAGGGAATAACCTTTGTCAGTAGCCCATGCTTATCCAGCGTTTACCACACTCCACTCCACGCTAAAATAGATCAATTTGATTGTTTTGAAATTATATCTAATCGATTTCATTGAAGAAGCTTAAGTAGCATTAACACGTTGTTTGAAACAAACGATACCATTGCTACATTCTTTTCGGAATCCGAGCGGCAATTTGGATCACAGTTTCCATTAAGTAATACCCGCTACCAATTACAACTTGCATTCCTTCAAATAATTCCGAGGGTATCGATGCAGAACGAGGCATGCAGCAGCAATCGTCGGCCACCACCTTTAGGGTAGGAGTTTCAAAGAAAATTTATAGAATACACCAGTGTCTTCTAATGCAACAGCTGCTTCGAGCTAGCCGAACGGTCTCCCGGTTGGCATTTGGATAAATCCATCTACATTCATTCCTCCGTATCGCACGAACGATACCGATCCAGATGCATCTGGATGCCAAGGATTTCTGGACGCAGCACGCTGGGTAGCAACCGGCTGCACATTTATCTTGATTCGTCTCACAATGTGACAAGAAAATAGTCGTCTTTCAAACGGGGAACACACGTTCGGGCAGCTATGTATAGAACCTGGCGCATCTCGGCTGTTTCCTGGAAACCCCCCGCCGGGGGTTAATTTGTTCTGACAATAAGAGAAAAAAACGCGTGCTAACGAATGTGTGTCTACGTGCCTGCCTTATGGACAAGCTACCTTAGCCGACCGTTATCGAAAGCCAATGACAGAGTCGTGATCGAAATGCAATGGGACGCTTTTCTGTTAATTTGTGGACATCCAACTGCTGGAGGTAACGCCGATGCATCCCAAAGGGAACATCGATTTCCGGTCATTCCAGCGGAAGTGCATCACGCTTTAGGTACCGGATAGACCACCATCGATTGGTGGGTTTGACGTCGCTTTTCCTATTCCTCTTTCCGATGGCGCTTGCATTCACAATTTCGGACAACATAATTACTCACAGACAATCGCAAATGAAACGTTTCGCCCGTCCAAACCTTCCCATCCCATGCATTGTTGTGTCCAGCGCAACCCCTTTGTGGAGAGGGGATTATGATGACTTTCGCCTCCCGTCGTTTCCCATCGCTTTACGGCTTTACGTGCATCAAACGCGACGTGTCCATCTAACCTAGTTTCGGTCGCTGTTTTTCTGTTTTATTGTGCAGTGAGAGATCATTTCTTTTTCAGGGTTAATACTGAAGGTTAACAAACGAAAGAGTCGTTGTTTTCCCTGCGTGCGGCATTGACCATGTTTGCCAAAACGGTCCGACCAGCCCTGGGGAGGAGGTCAAACGAATTAAGGTTTTAAATATGCTAATTATGACGTACGCTCACACGACAACACGCCAATATGTAAATAACGCCCAAAACCATTGTTTACAATGTTCCATACATTAGACCTAGAAAAGGGCAGTTGAATTACCGACTCAACGGAGATAAGTTCAATTCCAATTAAGACAACTATTTGTGAGTGTCACATTTTATCAACCACCGATGGCAACGTTAAAAGAAAGATTGAAATTAATTGTCAAGACATTTACCGGAAAGAGTGCTCTCCACTTGGCCCATGTTGGCGTATTCTTTGTCGTCGAAAATCCCGTTTCAAGTCGACTCAACATCGAAACCGATCATAGGGGACAGCATCCATCCAACGGTCGAATGTTGGAAAATTTGAAGAAAAAAAACCATTCCCGTTAGAGCTCGTTTGCGTCCACCGTGTCCATCACCGGCGTCATGATGGCCAACGTCGCCAAGGAATGATTATTTCTCAAACCACACACACGAACGATTCTTTTTCCTCCCAGGTTGAGTTGTATACTTTTATCGCCCACTGTCGATTTCTCTTCGGACAGGTAATATCTGATCGAATATTTTATCGACTTTTTGGCCTGGTTGAGGTTTATTCTTTGCCTCTCGAAGTTGTTTGTGTAGTCACAGTTGCCGAAACTTTTTTTTATGTACGGAAAAACATGCACTAGGAATTTCAATCGTTCCTCTCACATAACGTTTCGATGATTGTCGCAGTTTTGTTTTATTTTTCGCCACAGTCAGACACGAACACTTGCATTCTCTTGTTTCCACTGAGCCGCGCAAAAATTTTCATCATTTCCACTTAAAAAAACCAACTGCACATTTGCTTTCTTTGATCCACCCAGAAGATCATTTGTCACACGGCTTCTTTTGTTGCTCTTCTCAGTGACGGTGACGACGTTCGTAAGGTGTGTTAGATGGTCATCCGCTGCAGCATCCGCAACAGCAGCAGCAGCAGCAAACACTATTACCGGCTTACACAAAGCACATTGGACGAAGAGAAGATTATTTTGCCCAAAAATAGAACCTCTACTTCGCCCACTAGACAGTCTTTTTCTTCCCTTCGCCAAAGTGTGTTTGAGTTGGTTTAAGCGCCAAAGAGATGATTTCGGTTGCTGATCGGAAGGAAAACTACTCCCCACCGAGCAGGGTAAGGAATTCGGGTCAATGAAAATGCATTCACCATGGGATATCGATCAGTTTTAGCACCACGTTTTTCGATGGGTGGGTCTGTTCTGCACCTGAGAAGAAATTCTTCACCAAGCCAAACAATGGATTGAACCACTAGTGGGGCAATTTCTTCGAACCAATTCGCGTGGTTCACAGTTTCACGGTCCTATTTCAAATTTCAAAGAGCCCAAGCACCCGCTAAGCACTAACGCAGACCGACGCCGGTGTGCAGCAGCAACTTAACGCGACAAAGTTTTCCCGGCAACTAACCGTAGCTCGTTAACCGGCATCGTCAGTTACGCCGGCACCAAGCATCGTCGTGGCGGTACGCACGGTGTGTATTTTACTTTCAACCCGTTCTCCCTGCGTACTGTATTCTTTTTTCGTTCGCTGCCCGTCGTTCGTCGTTTCAGAGAATGATCTTCCTCGATCTCTTTTATACACTCTCTGTCTTGTGGAGATCTTTTTCTTCAGTGTTTCTTAGGAGCATAACGAAAGAAATCGCAGTAGGCAACTAACACCTTTCGGAATTCTTTTGATTGTGCGCTCATGAATGAAATGGTGGCGCTTTCTAATAATTTATTAAAAACATTGGTAGAGATTAAAAAAACTGATGTGTGTGCTTGTTGGCAATAAAAATACAAATATTAGTTTTTTAAAGATACTCAAAACAGCTTTGAATGAAATAAGATTTTTGAACGGATCTTATCGCGGTATTGCTATTGCTCCTTTTTGTTCAAACAGTGACTTATACCATGTATTATTATCACTGTTAATCGGTTGGGGCTTGTTTGCTAGTTCGCAAAGTATCGATAAACGAAATGTGGCCCTTCGCCTGTTAGCAAAATGAATGTCTTGCGTGCAGATACCAGCTTTTCTTTTTTTTAACACAGTTACGTACATATTATTATCTCCAGATAATTTGAGAAAATTTCCTACACGTAACAAGATCATGCTGATCGTCTTATGATCTCACGCCTTGTTTAACTTTATCATTATGCTGCTTCTCAAAGTGCGGGTGTTCGCATGGCGAACTATATTCTCCCGTTGACTATATGGCGCATTCTCGTTTTATCATTTGACTGGAATGGAAAGATAACATATCTAGGAAGACTCCGGGGAACATAAATACTACGGGCGCCCCTTGAAACAACACATCATGAGGGCGCCCGGAAAAGTTCGGCGCACAATGAGAGTGCAAGAGACGACTAGAATCTCCAAGGGACAGTGGAGTGAGCGATATAGACAATCGATGCTGCTGCACCACAAGGATGTCCCTGGGTTACGGAAAAATCAATATTCTTTTTCCCATCAGGAATGACAGGAGCGATGACTCACCTTCCTGCGCTTGGTCCGCAAAGATGTTTCTTATTTTTGGTCCCGAGGAGGTGGCGGACTGGGGCGTTGTGACCGTGGAGGAAGACGACCAGTCGCCTTCCATGGCCTTCGAGGCGCTGCGTTTGAACTGCTCAAGGAAGTTATCGATTTGCACTTCGATAGAGTTGGGCGTACCGGCCGCCATGGCGCGTTCTGGAGCTGCTCGACCCCAGCTTGCTGTATATTTCCGATAGTTTATTCACAATTTCTTTCGCACCAAACACGCACAACATTGGCTGGTTTAAATGGCATAATGCATTCACGCCGCACAATGGTATACACAATTACGACACGGGATGTATGTTACACACGCTTCCGCCTGCATGGGGCGCCGTGTGTAGCTCGTACTGTTTGTGCTCCAGCTACGATAGAAGCGGAGCACCTGCTGATCCCACGAACTCACAGACAGACAACGCAAATACCGAGGGGGAGAACACTTCCATTCTTTTCCGTTCGTTGCCCAGGAAATTATATTGGACCAACACAAACGACTCCTCACCGGTTGATGTTGGTCATGATGATTACGAGACGGGGTCTTTCATACAAGAATCATCTCTACTGCCATTTTGGAACTGCAATCGAGACATAACCATAATACGGCAAACGAAACGGCATCTTCTCAATCAATTGTATCACAATTAGCATACGCCATCATTGCATTGAAGCAACCTGCTGAGGAGCAACGCACAGAACTAAACGATGCGAATACGCGATGTTCCTTCACTTTTGTCACTTGATGATCGGCGCTATTTTGCGCTGTGTGTATCTAATTATAAATACCACCTATTTTAAAACATTTTCAACCACGAGTCTCCAGCAAGATCTTCGCGCGATGCAAAACGCCTAGATCTGGTACGAGCAACTAATCGACCTATCCTCTGGAGTTTACCTTGTACTTCTGGTTTGGTAAAATAAGAGAGCACGAAGTAAAATTGTTGAGCAAATGAGAAATTTTATGCTTTGCTCTCACCGGAGATTGCTTTTTTGAGAACCAAAACAAAACCCCCAAAACCAAGGTGCATGTAGCATTCAGGTATACTCGATTTGTCTGCATACTAAAATTCTCTTTTTATTACAATGTGCCTTCTGCTGTAGTTAAACTAACTCAATTAAATAACTTAATTTTCTAATGCACTTTTAAATGATAAGCAATAATAATGTGTTGCTTTAAAAAAAATATTTCGGTTCTTAATTTAGCGAAATAGCTGCCAACTGTCAAACGAGAAACTGTCGTGACATACTCAAATGCTCACACCTGGTGTTATTCACCAACATTGGCCAAGACCTATGTTGAAAGTGATCGAATTTGATGTACACATCTAAATTGAAATTTACAATAAAATAAATGTTTCTTTCCAAAATATTTTATATTCTCACTTGATACAGTTTTATAAATACAGAATAAGAACAAAATCAATGTAAAACAACCAGTTTTTAGAAAGTATTGATTTGACATTTGATCTAATGCATCTTTCTTGAGCCGCCGTCCTTGATGGTGCGGTAGCAAAACAAAACAAATCGCCGCAGACACCGCGATGTAGATCTTGAACGAACACAGCATCCCTTGACGGTCCACGACGATCAGTACTGATCAGTCCTCGAGAAGCGGTGTTTTGCGTCGGACGCATTTCAGTAGTGGCACGAAACAGTCTGAATTATCGGTTGGTCGGTCGTTCTACAAGCTCTCGGCCTCTTGAGTGCGGTCGAAAGAAGACAGCCACCAAACGCTGATAAAGTGAAAGTGTCGTTCGATTGCAGTGGCGTAGAAAAGGGACCGTTTTTCCAAAATATAACAGGATCAACTAGCTGGCATACCTGCTTCTGGTTGCCCAAGTGAAGTGCTTGTCGCAGCAGGAAAGATTCGTGTGTTGGCTGTCCACCACCAGTCGCCGAGAGAAACAATTTCCCTCACAGCAACAAGTTCTTCGGACGGTCGAAAAATCACAGTTCGTTTGACGGCGGCTGGCCTGACCGACGGTTGTATTTTTAGCTTTTGAAGCAGTTCGACACGCTTTGTCGAATTACTATCAATATCCACACGCTACTATCCTACCGACGATTGATAATTAACAACATCATCGGCCGAGCCTTCTTCTACGGTGCCACTCGCGAAGCCACCTTCGTCTGTTCGTCGTAAGGAAGCTGTTACAACAAGGCAGACAAAATGAGTCGTAAGTAACTGGCATGGAAAGGCATTCCAAAACATGTCGCCCTGTGCTCCGTTTCGGATTGCAGTGTTTCGTAATTTCTAGTCACCGCTATACGGTCCGCCGCCCTCGGGGCATACTGTCACGCCGCTGCGCCTGGATGTCAATGAGTGGGTGACCTTCATCGTCCTTGGGGTTAATATGAAAATCCTAATCTAATCACGGCGAATAATTCCATACCAGGAGGAACCATTTTCGCTTGTACAATCCTATTTTTACCATCCACAAAACAAATAGAATCGCGAAAAACGAATTGGCAAATTTTGTTCTTGCTGATTTCCGTATGACAGGATGGAAAAATTAAAAAAAGGAACCGCGATCGCGCCAGCTCCATGAGAAGCATCCTGGCAAAAACTCCCATGGCGATTGAATAAAAAAAACCACCATGTGCTGCCCTCGCGGATGCCAGCAAAAATCTAAATTTAATTGTGCGTAGGATGGCAGGTTCGGCTTGTGGTGGTCGTGTCTTTCGTCTGCGAGAATTTTCACGTTGCTAGCAAAACACAATCGCTACCACTGCATCCGCTATATAGTCTCCCGAGATGGTGATACTGGTGCCCGATTTCTTCCCGATTTATTTTCTTCTTCTCTTCAAATCGCTTCGACAAATATATGTGTATTTTTCAGGGGCAGGAGCACGGTAACGATACGAGGACAAACTACCAAGGTTAGCCGAGCCCGCCGTGTACAACATATGCACTCACGCGGAATCAGAAACCCGGGGCACGATCGACTGCCGGCGGTCATAAGGGCTATCAACACGGTTAATGGCGTCAACATTTGTACCGGCATGTTTGTTGCAAACAAACGCAAGCTCTGTGGCGCCACCTTCGGAACCGGAAAGGAAGATTCATTAAAAGCCCGCATTAGCCCGCGATACTGGCATCACGAGTACGCGAGCACAACATTATCATTTTCAAGCGCTCTTATCGATGTCGCCGACTTGATTCATGAAATCAGTAAACAGCCAATCGGAGACCACACGGACGAAGCAAGTCGGCGCCTTAATCTTGCTGCACACGCACACCAGACAAGATTAGCATAGATGCACATTTTATGTTTTTCCTACTTAGCGGGATGATCGCTTCGTTTACTATTTCTTGCTATTGCTTCGACATGCTGAAATAGGTATAGAACGGTATGATCCGGGCAAAAAATATCTGCGCTTGGTTAGGAATCTGTTTACCCGTCTAAGAAAGGTTCCAGTAATTATTTGGTTACATATGGGTAAACATTCCGGTTCCTTTAAAAATGGGAGGAACTTCAAATCTCCGTCGATACGATGCACTCGGCTGCACACACGGTTAGGGGAGGATCTAGAGACAACGATGAGATGACCTGCGCTGACCACAAACCCTGCGATAATAGGTATTAGCTATCAAGCCACTTCTCTGAGATTTTAAATTAACCTTGAAGTCGAGTGGAAGCCCAGTATTCTCGGAGGTACGGTTTTTTTCCTTCCACGAAATTGAACTTTTGTGGCATAAATGTTATGAAGTAGTAAATCGTTACTAACTGTTTCTTAAAACGGTTGTACTCTAATAAAGTAGATAATTGTTTGAACAATAACCATACAAGCAAGAACATGATAACTTTCGTTTGAAAAGATTGAAAAATTACCCCAGAATTCTTTGACTTTTTTTGTAGGGGGAAAAAGGAAAAAAAACTGAAAGCGAACCAATCGATCCTCCCTTTTGAGATTCTATTTGCTATTTCGGAATTTAAAACAGACGCACGCAAAGGGTGCATTGAATATCCTCGTACCGTAGAGTACTCATTGACGCACGCTGATCGCAACAAATTCGCGTCCCTTGGCGCCTGTCTTGAGCAGTACGTTCCATCCCCAACACCGTGACCGTCTCTGCACCTTCGCGGTCTAATATTAGCGCCACAAAATCATCCCATTCTCTCTCTTTCTATCTAATCTAACACAGTCATGTGGTAGGTGGACCCGCTACACCGCCCGAAAACGAAGCAAAGAAAAAATACGATCAGTCTAGGACCTACAAGCACAAGTGCATATTTCGATCCGCATTCGATTGAGGTTTTGCCTGCCGACTTGATTCTTGCAGCCATGTGTTCTTATAGAGATCCTCGTGACGGTCGCGTCGCACGGATATTGCTAAATATAAGTAGTTACGAGGCGGTACGAAACTTTCGCCTCCCGTCGTTCGTTCACTGTCATCGTAAAATGGACGGATTCACCGGTATAGAAATGACGAAATGCTGGTAATTATCCGTACTACTGATCATCAAGATCGGTGGCGGCATTTTTATAGCGCCATGTGTCTTTCTTTTACGCGCCCACATACGTCATCATCGAGGCAACTGCATTGCACAAAGTGTACCTTTTCTCCCTGACGAGTTTTAGAGTTAAATATCGATCGTCTTGTCAGCAATATCCATCGGAGAGTGCGATTATTTTTGTAAAAATATATTCACGCTCTATCGAAAAGAAAGGCCAACCGCGATCGGATTGGCCTAACGACCGGGCAACAGTTTTTGTTTGAAACAAACTCTCCACACAATTCCCATCGACGTGGAATGCCACGCGGTCAACCATGATTCTATATTTGAAATCTCGTTTTGAATTCACACTCAATGTATAAGGTGGCAACAGAATTTGGGATTGCTTATCGCCGCCAAGGTCAACGATGGTGAAGAGCGTCGTCTGCCTTCGAACCGGAAATTATCATGCGTCCAATTTCTCGACTCCCATCATCATGCTACAAATGAATTAACATTGCTTAACTTGTTCTTATTATTCCGTATTTTTTCCTAGGAAACGCTTGGGTGACACTGGCTACCAATGATTCCTACTCCCTTGGAGCTCTCGTGGTCGCACATTCGCTGAAACGTGTGCACACCGTTCATCAGCTTGCCGTGCTGATAACACCCGGCGTCTCCGAGGCGATGAAGTAATTTTGCAACCAACATAGCGGTCTTGCCCTATCAGCGTAATACCATATTTTCCCTTCCTATTCCCCAACAGGACTAAGTTACGCAATGTCTTCAATGTGGTGGAGGAAGTGAATCTGCTCGATTCAAAGGACGAAGCAAATCTGGCGCTGCTGAAGCGCCCAGAACTGGGTGTCACGTTTACGAAGCTGCACTGCTGGCGTCTGACACAGTTCGACAAGTGCGTGTTTCTTGATGCCGACACGCTCGTGCTGCGCAACAGCGATGAGCTGTTCGAGCGCGAGGAGCTTTCGGCCGCGCCAGATATCGGCTGGCCGGACTGCTTCAACTCGGGCGTGTACGTCTTCCGACCGAACGTGGACACCTTCTCGAGCCTGCTCAAGTTCGCCGTCACCAACGGAAGCTTCGATGGTGGTGACCAGGGCTTGCTGAATGCGTACTTCTCCGACTGGGCTCACAAGGACATCCAGAAACATTTGCCCTTCATCTACAACACCTCCTCGGTGGCGACGTACTCGTACTTGCCTGCATTTAAACAGTAAGTCCCCAATTATCACGCTCCATTAACAAACTCCATGAGGATGACTAATTCCAACGTCCTTGCAGCTTTGGTCAGAATACGAAAATTCTTCACTTCATCGGCGTCGCCAAACCGTGGCTGCAAAACTTCAACTCCGAAACGCGCAAAGTTTATGTCCCGTCCGAGTGTCAGCATCTCGCCAACTTCCTCCAGTACTGGTGGGACATCTTTGCCGATGACGTGCACTCCCGGCTTAGCCCAGACATGGTAAGTTTTCAAACATCAACCTCCAAAAAGTGTAGCCCCTTTCGCACACAGAGCCCTGTCGTCGTCGATGAAAAAAGTCCCTCCCGCGATTTCGTGGGAGATATGGAACTGCGTTTCCTCGTTTGTCTCTCCTTCTCTTCTACCTTTCAACTGTGCCTTTTCATAATGTAAGCAACCAAATGCGTTCCTTCCTCCTGCGAGCACTTTCCCGCCCCTCTCTTCAGATCAAGATGTAACAAGTGAATCGTTTTTTTATTTAAATTTCAAGTCTGTTCCGCAAAATGTTAGGATTATTAATGTAGTTTTAAGTACAAAGAAGGTAAGAATCCAGTGGGGACCTTTTGCATAACCAACCGGACAAGTAGTTTATTTTGCTTTTTCCTTCGCTATGCTTTCCATCAGCTTTTGCAAACGCTTCTTTATTAACTTGTTCACTTTTCTTTTGTTTTGGTTGATTTCAAGTAGCATTCCTAGTGCATCTTAGTTTTTGCTTTGATTAACATTGCTATTCAATAGGATTATTTCCACTTCCATGTGTTCAATTAGACAGCCATGTTTCGGATGACTCTTCGTGTTCTTTTTTCTTTACACCCATATGTAGTTACAAGACTCATTACTCTTTTCGCCTCTTACCGCTACTTTTTTCTCTCGTTCCATTGCGGGTTTCATTACGGGTTCTTCTTTACAAATACGGTTCCTTCTTTTTCCCCAATATACAACTCCATCATTCGATGATATAATGAAATGACAACATACGACGAAACAAGACAAACTGCGCATTCCGGCTTTCTCAATCAACCGTTAGCGGAAAAGAAAACATTAATAAGGCGATCAGTTAATAAGTAGGCATTTGCACAGCTGATGAAGGTGGCGACAGTTTAGAGTTTTTAGGAAATTACATTCAACAAATTGTACATTTTGCGCTACGGTTTCATTTGTCTTTTTGCCGTCCACCTTCCGTCCTGTATCCTTGAACTGAGATAAAGTTAAAATGATTTAAAAACTGTGTGTGAGAGAACCTGTTTGCTGCTGTTTGTCATTCAGCTAATGCTTTCCTTTTATTGCATTCAACACTTTTCCGTGCATTTTCCAATAAAACGACGTCCCAAACCTTGGCTCCTTTTGCACACAACCACACACACACATACATACAAACACAATAACAACATAGACTGGCCTTGCCGGGGCGATCGCCAAGGTGACGCTCGGAGAACCGCGCACCGAGGAGCAGGAACGCGTCGAAGAGAAACTTCGCCGGCAGTACTGGGAGGCTGGCAATGCGGAGTATGTTGGACGAGATGCATTTAAGCATATTTGGGCCAAAATCCAGCAAACAATGGACAAATAACAGGTGACGGTTTCTCGGGCGCGTCTTCCTTCCGTGCCATTCCTTTGATGAACTCGATTTTTCGACCCCAAAAAGCGTTGGTTCTGCTCGTGCCGCATTTGAACGAATCTCGCGTCACTATCTTATTCAGTTCGGTAGAGTTTTTTTTTATCTAGCTTTGTAATAGCCGATCATAGTAGGCATTAGAGGTAGCGTTTTTTTCTACAAAAAGCGAAAAAATCTAACACACTCGGCTTGATCAGAGTATAAAAGCAAAGTAACAAATGGAGACCAATTTTATAACGAAAAGATTATGAAATACATTTATAATCATTTAAAATGCGCTAAAACACAACGCTTTGCATTGTTTTCGATGATGGTTGCCTGATGAGGCAACGATTGCATGTACGATTTTGTTTTATCTTCAGATCATAGGAGGTTAGACAGCCGGGCTGCTTAGCATCAACACTATTCGCGCTAGTCGTACGTATGTTGTCATTACATTCATCATCATCTTTACCGTTTGATTTGTTTGTTTGCTTGAAAGTCTCAATATACCGTCTCGGTACCATATTTGAGAGTAGGTTTTGTAATCCTTTTTGCGTGTGTGTGTGTTTGTTTGTGCGCTAAGGAATGGTGCATGGTTGTGTGTGCGAGTGCGCTAAGAAGTTTTGAGTTTTATTTCCTAACAGCAACAAGCTTTTAGCCACTGGATAGCCCCCCGCCAGCAGAAGCAGGTTAGTGGAGCCCAATACCGTTCGGCCGTTTCGGGTACGATCTATGGTGGTGAAGACGCAGGAAACAGCGGACACATGCAGCAGCCCCACGAGTATCATCATCACCATCAGCAGCAGCAACAGGAGCAAAGAGAGCAATTTGTTCCGTCTTACGAACCGACCACGGTTTATGTTGATCCTTGGGAGGTTTACTTGCAGAGGCAAGAGCGCGAGCGCGAGCTGCGCAAACAGGAAGAAGAAAGACTGTACTTTCAGTACTTGAACGAACTACGAGCCCAAGAGCAGCATAGCCGCCAGGAATACGAGCAATGGCTTGCGAATCAAGCTCAGCAAGGACATGATCACGGGCACGATCACAATCACCATGATCATCGTCATGCGCATCAACCGGGAGGAGGTGATGGAAGCCATCATCATCACCATCACCATGAGCCTCAGCACTCCCAGCACCATCATTATGATGCAAATATCTTTCAGCGTACAGAACAGTGGGTCGATAAGATGGTCCAGCAGCATCAAGAAAACCGGGGACACTGGGAACAGGCACCTACCGAACACCACGCTCCTAGCCAACATCAGCATCAGCAACAGCAACAGCACCAGTGGCAGCAGCAGGAAATGCCTCCACAGCATACGCAACATCAGCAGCATGCGATTGGAGAAGGCGATCAAAATGCTGGCCATGCCATGCAACAACAACAGCAACATCATCCCTCCAATGAGGGACGCAGTAGTAACGTTGACTTTCACCCACAGAGTTGGGAAACCGATGGTGGTCCCAAAAAGGCTGATGTTCCTGCAAGCCAGCACCAAGAAACTGCGACCGCGTATCACGAAGGCGATACTGGTTTGGCCGAAAGTGCGCCAACGAGTGGCGAAAATGTCGGTACTGGTGGGGACGCGGTAGGTAATCGTAACGATCAGCAAGTGCGCGCATTCTATCGCCATCATCATGCGGACGAAGCACTCTCACTGCCATGCTTCGCTTCCGTTTCCTTCTTCACATTCGACGACGCTTCGTTTTGCTGTGTAAAACTAACCTCCATCTACTAGACTTTTAGTCCGTGTTTACTATCTCGGAAAAGCATGGGTTTTCTTGTCGTAGGTACATTATGGCCGTTCCAAAATTGTATCACCACCAAATCGGGCGGGTTTTTCGTTTAGTTTGGCAAACCTTTTCTGCGATACATTGCTTGTTTGGCTGCTTGCTTTTCTTACGACATGTTTTCGCATCGGTTGACGATAGCAAAAAGAAACAAAAGTAGGTACTACCTGGTAAGGGAACTTGTTTCGGAAAGACTCTTTTCATCCTCTTCATATGTCGTTGTCTTTGTTGATGTCTATCAGTTTCTTATTCGTTTTTGTCTACTTTTCCTTTCCACCTGTATGTTGTAGTCACGTTGTACTTAGTTATTTGTCATTCCAATCGAATGTTTTATATGTTACATACAAGAAGCAAGTTTTTTTCAAGTATGAACCACGGTGTTATCACGACGATATTCGTCTTTTTCCTTGTCCGATTGTTCTTTTCCAGAGTGGCCTTGCAGGAGCACTCGCTCAGTTGCATATGGGTGAAGCAAAGTCCAAGGAGCAGGAAGCCTACGAAGAACATATGCGCCGGCAGTGTTGGGAAACGGGCAACATCGACTACATGGGCCGGGACTCGTTCGATAACATCTGGAAGCGCATCCAGCAAACCTTGAGTGCCGGTACCGCCACCGAGACGCCAGTAACACCGGCGGCGAAGACGGACCCAACACCACCGACGACGCCTCGCGCCAGTCGAAGCCGATCTTCGCGGTCGCGCTCCACCACACCGAAGCGGGATCCCCGGGATCGCTCACCGACGCCGCAGCCCGAGGACAAAGTGCCACTCGAGAAGAAGGAAGGTAATTGACCAACCAACACCGCCATCGTCTGCGATGGCCGGCGGCACCAATCGAGTATCAGCTTCCTTCTCAACCGTGCCGTCCTTCGGTTGATCGTTTGCTTCCCGTGCCATGCTCTGACCCCCTACTCATACTGCATGCGTCGTGTCCCTAACACTACTGTTATCACCGTTAAATCCCATCCTTCACGAATGAAGCGATCTGTGCCACCGGTCCATGTGTAAAACCTTCTAACTCTCCCACGTTTTCGTCCGAGTCCGTGGTATTCTTAACTCATGGCCATCGTTGGTAATTGCATCGATCCGTATAACAATGATATTCATTTCCTATTGTTGCATTTGCATGTTTGCTTGCCTTTAACGTGTCCTTTTCTATGCTAACCAAGAGAATCGAACACGAATACCCAACCAATTGCATACTGATTATTAGATGCATCTTCCTTAGCTCGCAAGTTTCGTCGCTTGCATCACTCCAATCTAAAAACAAAATTGCACATCATGGTCACTTTTTATTTCTCATTCTATCATTCCTTGCTTTGGGAAACACGCTCGCTATTTAGTTAGAACATCACTGAATAATACTCTCACACTATTCTATAATGAAGCGTGTTGTTGATGCCATGAACTTTCGAAGCGTCTGAAAGGACTAAACTAGCTGGCATTTAGAACAGCTTGTAGGTGAATTTTCTTTATCACGCGAAATTCGACAAATTATAGCAAAATTTTTAGCGAAAAAAATTAGGGAAAAATGGCAGCACAATAAAAACAACATTCACAAGATGTTTAGTGAATTCTAGACCTAATGAAGATTAGATGGATACAACATTCAATAACCAATAACCAGTGACTTCTAAACCAGATACGAAAAGAAACGAAAGTTAGTCCGTAGAATGCTAATGTAGGGTAAGAAAAGTGACATGGTACATGTTGGCATCACGTTAGAGTAACGCGTATCAAAATCACCTTGGTTCTCCTCCATCATCGTTCTTCATTGGTTCGTTTTCTATGTTATCAAACGTGTTTCGAAATGTTATCTTCCACAAGAGTCTACTCTCACCGGCATTATGCAAGAAAAAAATATATTATCATGACTGTTGAAAATTGTACTGTTTTTTCATCTGCTCATCATATCACTCTCTTGCGTGGAGCATATGTTCGGTTCTTTGGTCTTAGCTCCTCGTTGTATGTTTTCCTCATGTTCTACATGTGTCGTTGAAAGAGCTAGTTCCAAAACACCCTCGTTATTCAACACCTGGCAGCAGTTGACAACATCCTTACTTAACATGTGTTTTTAACCTCTTTTTCGTAGCGTACAACAAAATTTCGAAAAAGATCCATAGGAAACATTAAGGTTCATCCTTTCGATCGCAACCAATTTCGAAACGAACGAAGGACAAGCGGAACAATATTGGACGAATGCGAATCACTGCCATCCATATTTTCGCTCATCGGTTTACACTTGTCAGGGGAAACACCGGCCAATAGATTGATCAATCATACACATATGCGATCAACCTTCGGAAATAAGAAAAAGTTCCACGTTTCCTCGATACGCTCAGTTCGTGTTCCTAACCATGATGCATGTGAAACCGATGACATCAATGCTGAATTGATCAATTATACGCAAAGTGTCCAACGTAACAAATAAACCGAAACCAAAGAGGGATACGAAACTAAACTGGATTGGATCCCCCTTGGATTGGATCCGTTGGAACGAATAACATCAAAATACAGTTTAACGCTCAACTTACCAAGCAAAGGAAAAATATCGTTGGTGTTAAAAATTAACAACGCAAAACCGTTTCGAGTGAAGTGTGATTTGAATTTGTTTTTGTGGTTTACTGCGTGTGTTTTGCCAACAAAATGTTCACACATATCATTCCGGAATTGGGCAGTTTTAAGCCGTGCGTGTTTGTGTGTATGTCCCTCAGCATACTTCATCCCATACTCCCATCCGCCTATGCGGAACAGTGCATTCGATTCGAACAAAACAATCAGGAACTAAAATCGGATTTCCTTCTCTTAAATTTTTCTTTCTCTTCCCCCCAAAACGACATTTGACTTTGTCTACTCCCAACCCTTTCCCCCCGCTTCCCCGCATTAAAATGGGACCGTCCTGTGGCCGTCATGGATCTCATCCGCGGGAAACACATTTGCCTTTCGTTGATTGAACATCGCGCTTCCTCGCTTCGAACCTAATCGATCGCGATCGCACTTTGTCGATGTACCGAAATCTGGTGGGGAATTCCGTTGGGCTGCATGCTTGATTTGTGGTGGTATCGTCCCTTGGTGTGTCTCTCTTCGGACCTTTCGGGGGATTTGGGGAAATGTCTATGCGCCTTCCGTTACGACGCTCCCAGCACACGTCGTTCTACCGCCAGCAATTGTGGAGGAAGAGGACGACGGTGGTAGTGGTAGTACGGGCTACCTGTCCTCGGTCGCTCACAGTGGCTTGGCTCGGCGACGCCAGACGAGGATGCCACCGCCGATTCAGTACGATCCGACCACCAATACGACCACATTGACCAAGAAAGTTTTTGCAGGTTACCAACAGTTTATAACCACCAAGAGTCCGGAGGGAAAAACGCGCTCACACACGAAGCTCGTTTACGATCCTTCCATTGACGCCGAGGAGGAGGAAGAAGAGAAGGAACAGCCGGCACCGAAACCGGAGCCCGCTCCGGAAGTGATCCAGGCTCCGGCTCGCACGCGCAAAACAGAAGACGTTGTCGATAGTGTTCCGGTGCGTGCGTCGAGAAAGGGATCGGCATCGGTAGCAACATCTCCGAAGCCCGAAACGCAAACATCGTCCGCCACCACCAACGAACCTCGCTCCCCCACCGTCCCGAAACCTTCACCAAGTGCAATGGCTGCGACGGCGCAACAACAGCAGTTGGTACAGGAACCGCTTGCAGGTAAACCGAGTGTATCCATGGAACCAACAACGCAACCGATCAAAACGGTGCGCAAGAAACGACACATTTCACCGCCGTCGAAGCCATTACCACAGGCAACAGCTACTTCAGCCAGCATCAACACGATAACCGCCAAATCTGCGGATAGCGCCCAATCATCAACGTCATCCGCATCCGCTTCGAACCGTACGCCACCCCCAGCCAGCCTGCGAAAGCCTTCTCAACCGGCCAAGGCGGTGCTTTCTTCATCTGGCGGCGATTCGCATGATTTAACGGTCACAGCTAAACCACCATCAACCGAATCAACACGAACCACTTCCGGTGGCAGCCAGAATCAGCCGCAACTGCCCAAGACTACCACACGAAAACGCAACCCAAAATCGTTATCATCATCGCCATTACCACCCTCATCTGTGCCATCCACGCCAAAGCCTGACTCGAGTAGCTCCTCTGCACTCCAAGGAGTCGGATTGACGAGGCCGAAGGACGAACCGGTCATCGCCGTGTCGGCCGAGGTTGATGACGTGAAACCAACGCCACCGGTGCCTCCGCGCCGCAAACGAGAAACGAAAATGGCTCGATTAGGTAAAATCTGAGAACGTTCGCATCGACTTCATTGGACAATGGGTGGAGCGACCCATCCTCCCTGTCCGGCCACCTTCACCAATCGTCTACACACTGCCATATCTCCTCTAATACGAACCGCTGCTTCGTGGCGGAGGATTTGAACCATTTTCCCCTTCACCAGACGAGCAGATAAACACGATCTGTCTCCAAAAGGACGATAATTTCCTTTAGAAAGAACATTTTAGTTAATTCATTAGCATGCATGCATCTAATATAGCCGCATCGTTCAAGGGATACCAGGATTAGTGGGAAAAAATGATTCCCAGAACGCCAAGGAAAAGACAAACGGAATAGATGATTCTGAACGCGAATTCTTTCCCAAAACTCCTCTTTTCATGATTAAAAAATACAGTTTCGGAAAAACGAAAAAAGAATAATTTGTGTACTATCATTCACTTTCTCCACGCGAGCACGAAACAGCGCAACCAAAAACCATCAGCACGTGCCTGTGTTATACTTCCATTTCCCGACCTTGACTTTGGTTTGATTATTTTTGGCATATCATTTTTCTAAAGACCCTTTTGTTTGTTGTATGTTGATTTTTCTTGACCTCCCTAATCAGCTGATAACAAGATTGATTGTCTTGAGTCCATCTTCCGCTCGTTGGTCCTTCGTGGCGAGGAAAAATTTGTTTTCAAAATGTGTTTCTACTACAAGTTGTAGTTATTGTTCGTTCGTTTTTCTTGTTTACTGTTGAGATTTCGTTTTTATTTTGACTACTTTGCATTTTTTCATTTTTAATAAATTTTTCTCTTTCTCTTGTTCTTTTCTTTTCTCTCTTTTCCTACGTCGCATTATTCAACATTAAAAACCAAACCAACCCAAACCATTTGCTTGCTTTGGACTGAGCTTCTTGTCTTAATTAAAAAAAAATATCAAATTTTCTGAAATGAACACGTGCGTCCTTCACAATCGATTAAACTGTTATCGACGCACGCCGCCCTGTATTCGCCAAAAACTAAACCACACTGCAAACTACAGGAAAGAAAAAACCGAAATTTTACAAGTTACTACTATCCTGCTTCTCTTGCATCAAGAAAAAACAACGATAGTATCTAATGAATAACGCCACGAACCAACTGCACCATTAGAATGTTTTTGTTAACAAATTGAATGGTCGTAAATATCGCAACAAATATATGGACAACATTTTGAAAACAAATTTTTCAACCGTGTCGAATAACGGGTCGGGCGCCTCAAGCGCAATCTGGCTGCACCTTCAGGAAGTAAGCGACAAACGAGTGGTTGTTTTTCTTCAAGACTTTCGCTATCACCGACCACTAGGATTCGTCTTTTCTTGTTTTTTAATAGATCACTATCAGTATACAACGGTTACCAGAAAGAGGAGTCTCGTTGTTCATTTAAACTGTTCACATCCATACGCACTCATGCCACCATGCTACACAGACAACATCTGATAAACCTGATTTCGATAACAATCCTTTCTTTCCTTTCCACTCTCTATTCTCCCCAGCACGACTCTTTCGCACGTTCTGTACTATCTTGTAGTACATGGAAAATGACTTGCAACTACATCTTTTTTGCTTTGCACAGCCTTCTATTTTTAACTTCTCGTATTTTGCTTTCGTTTTCCCAACACGTGTGCGCGGAGAACTGAAATGCATCTAGAGTGTCATGTAAATTAGAATGCAAATATTACATCGATGTAATGGTTTTGTAGAAAAAACAAAATCACATTTTCTTAGATCGTACATAGCGATGATTTCACCGAAAAGGATGGATACATTATTGTGATCCTCCGTAGCTGGTCAGCTTTAAAGATCAGATTCATTGCATTTTCATCGCTATCAATCATAATCAAAGTTACCAAAAAAACACGGCAGGAAAAACAAACCGGCAAAAACATGTTACCGATTTTCCCTCAGCTGTCACAACTTCTCAACGTTGGGAAAATTAATGATGATGAGAAATAAAAGGTAATCTACCGTATCATGGCGTTTTGGAAGTGGTTATTTACAGTATACCTTGCGTAAGTTGGATCATATTTTACATAATTGACATCAACCCACCACCACTTGTTGCGTACCTTAAGCAGCTTCATCTTCTGGAGGATTCCGCCGCTAATTGTTGATTATTTCCTGTCTCGGATGTTTGTTTTTTCGGTGAGTCGAATAGTTGGAACTATGGTTGAAGGTTTGACCACAGACGTTACATTCGTACAGAGCTTTTCCAGTGTGCCGCGTGGCATGTTCCTACAAAACAAATGGTATTAGTGACGGTATTTGTCCGGTTCCGAGCGCAATTCCACCTACTCTCAGTTCAACACGCCGACGAAATGCTGCTCCACATACTTTACACGTGTAGCGGACGTTCCGAACGTGTACATATTTTATGTGGGTTGCAAGCGTATTTTTGGTGGGAAAATCCTTCTCACAAGTTTCACAGAAGTGAACACCGTTGCCTTTGTGTTTTTCGCGAACATGAAGTCGCAAAGTGTCTCGATTTTTATACGATTGGTGGCATACTGTACACTGCACTCGTGGCTGTGGTTCACCTTCCGTGTTTTCGTGTTCAATCAGATGCTGTTTCAGCCCCGCCTGGGTGGAATACGATTTGGCACATATTTCACAAACAAATTCCTTAGCATGCTGACTGTGAACCTTCATGTGTCTTACGAGGCCATACTTGAAGGCAAATGCCTTTGCACACTGTGGGCACACGTGCTTTCGTTGATCGATTGGCACATGAGTAAATTCATGATTTGTCAGTTGCGATCGCGAAACGAATCGCTGTTCGCACCTGTTACACTGGTATGGTCTCTCTTCCGGCGATAGATGTTGCTTCCGATGTGCCTGCAGTGTTGCCTTGGTCTTGCAAATCTGACTGCAAGTTTCACACTTGAATGCATCGGGTTGCACGTGGTTTAGAATATGTGTGTGTAATCGGTCCTTTCGGGTAAAGCGCTTACCGCAGCAGGTGACCCTCGCCACGGTTTCATGCTCAACGCGACAATGCTCTTTAAGTGCTTGAAAGCTGCCCAACTTTTTATCACACACTTCACAATGAAATCCCAGGTATTGGCCAACCAAATCACCATCGACTTTGCTTGATGTTTCTGATACGTTCGAGACCACCGGTAATACCTCTGGATCCTCTTGATCAGCTTCCGCCTCTTCTAAATCGCACTCTTGCGCGTTGGTTTCCTTTGCATTTGCTACGTGTGATGCTACGGATAACTGTTTAATACTTTTATCGGCGCTTTTGTCTACCAACAACATTAGGTATGCTTGATTTTGACCCACTCTTTCCGCGTATTCGGCAAAGTCAAACACGGTTCCAAGGCACGGTGAGCATATCACACTGGACAGGGATTCGTACTGTTGGACCTGTTAATGAAAGAATATGTTCTTTATAGTTCATTGCATTATCGTCGGGATGGTGGTTTACTCACTGGAAAGTGAAAGACATAGGCGATCTTCTTCATTAGGTTTTCGTCGCTGAAGATGGAACTGTAATTTGAGTGCTGTTTCAGGCAAAGCCGACATACGCTGAGCAATCGCACTAATTCCATTGTATGTAACTATTAAGAGCACTTATAAAGTAGAACACAAAATTGCACTAGAAATACGGAAAGCAATTTTACACCGAGCACAACCATGTGCTTTCCTGTTTTCAAAACAAATGCGGCTTTTTCCAGTTGACAACCACGAATCCAAACAAACTTTGTTTTTACTACTTCTTGTCAAAATTTAAAATCATTGTTGTGGTTGAATTGCTCCACAAGTCCAAGCTTGAATAATAAAACCATATCAAACTCTAAAAGTAGTATAAACATACACCAATCATACATGTTTGCGTTTTTCAATCGTTGTTTTATTAGAATGTACATGTCTCGCCTTAATTTTATATTTGTACAATGTCCCGCATAGGATGGTTGATGCACTTGCAAAGTTGCTAAACACAGCGTACTGCACAGCATTTATTTAAAATAAAGCCGTGCTTCATGTGACTATGTATGAAACGTTTGACATTTTACTTAGTCCACAGGTCTGTTAAACTGGTTCGTGTGATAATTCTATTCGTTATAGTGGTACCCCGTTGCGCTCTGGATGCTTCAGATCATTTTTGATCGATAACATTTACGAAAAACATTAATTTTCAAACTTTTTATTACCTAACAGATTATTTCAATTCAGTTCGCGATACAAAACAGGCTTTTTAACAAACAAGAACGGATAATAAAATCTGAGGATATGAATAAAAGGTCCAGAGAAAAAGGAAGACTATTAGTAACGCATAACTAGAAATTCGTTGAGTTCTACAATTTAAGGTGATCTACTTCTGATTTGATTCTTCAATTGATAATTCAAAATCTGTGTCACGCCAAATCTCAAATAAAAATGATTCACACCCATACCAACTGTTTGTGTTGCTGTATGTACTTTCAATGAAAAAATTATCTTTCGATCAGAAATCTTGAAAGATATTCGTTGGACTATAGGCGGGAGGAAATAATTTTTCAATAATGGCTATTTTTCCATCGGAAATCATCCACCATTCAACGGTAAAGGCAGCACTTTGTAGAAATGAGTTAATGTTTATAGTTATCGTTTTGCGGGATCAGTTAAACCATTTCATATAAGGTTACTTATTTTTTCCAAGCAGAAGATCCCACTTTTCCCTCATCCAACGCGTTGTTTGCTAACTTCGGGAAATTATTTTCCATATAGTGCGTCTGATAATGCTCGGTCAAATCGGTCTGTATGAGAACCTGTTTGCAAACCTGACAAACTTCCAGGCGCGAAGCGTTTGGTTGCTTTCCTTTTCCCGACGATTTGGGCCGACTTTTCTCGTCTTGACAGTACACTAAGTACAGTTCCTAAAAAATAGAAACACAAAATAATACGCTATAACTTATGATCCCCAATCACAGATATTGATTATTTACCTGTTGCTTGGCAATGTTCTGTAGCAAAGCGATCAATTCGGGAAATATTTCTTGGAAACGATCTCCTAGTGCTATCTTGCAGTGCTCGTAGTAGGCCGATGCGTTGTACTGCCCATCGCGGAACATTTGTGATATGGTGCGGAACTCTGCAAGCGCCGCTTGGTCTTTCAGTGCCCTTTGAAAGTGCGTGACGAGGTTCTTGCGGACGAAAAAATGTTGAATTAAGTAGATGCTGTAGAAGTAGATCGATTTGTTCTATACCTGATTACGTTTGCTGAAATTGGACGGTGAAACATAGCTATGCGAAGGCAAGATATTGTACGTATCGCCGGTGGAGTTGGTAAAGGTCATGTTGTTCGTATTTCGCGCGACGGAGTTTAGAGTGACGTTCCCAAATCCTGGCGGTGGTCCGGGCACTCTTTTAACATTCACGGACTCGAAGCCGGGTGGAGTACGTTTGGGAGCCGCAGCGAATACAAATTCTGGACTGCTGTGGTTACCGAGCGCTGGGAACGAGTCGGCCACTGCTGGAACATTGTTGTTGGCGTTGTTGGAGTTATTGGTATGATTTGCCAGACTGCCTGTTGACGATTGCCCGTTCGATTTACTGTGCTGCTGTTGCTGCTGCTTTTGTGGTTCCCTGTTACGTTCCTTAGTTCCAGCATTTCCATTATTGTTACGTGTATCGGTGTTACTGGAACTTGAAGGTTGTTCCTTCTGTTTCATCTTGTCCGCCGACTTCTTACCCGTGAGAGCGTTTAAATTAACATAACCTGTATCTTCCCTTAAATTGGGAGCAGGAGCAGGCTTCTTTTTGCTAGAAACATTCGACGATGATGAGGACGAGGCTGCGCTACTTCCATTGGTGGAAGTCCCAGCCCCACTAGCTCCAGCAGCCCATGGAACAGATTTAATTGCTGCCGGTTTACCCGCATCTCCGAGGGTCGGAAAAGCTTTGGTAGAGTTGACACTCGGTACGGACGCTTGCTGCGCTGGTTGGGGACCCTTTTTCATTTCTTTTGATGAGACGGTTGACACTTTCGAAACAACACTGGATACCGACACGTAATCATCGGCAAGGGCACGATTTTTGGCCGACATCGCATTTAGGTTCACCATCGAACCGCCACTACTGCGATCGTCCATATCGGCAAAGAGATCGCTCGTAGTACCAGCCTTACGATGGGCCGTAGAGCCTGCTCCTTTACTCGAACCAGGCAACGCGGGAAAGTCGGCTTGATTTTTCTTCCCAGCGTTGGCCATTTTTCCTGCTCCGGAACCGGAGGGCCTGTTGGAGACGTGTATCATCATACTAGTTCCGGCACTACCACTCGGCTGACTAGGTTTCAAGAGAGAGCTAGCAGTGATTTTACTGCTAAACCCTTCGTTCATGCTTGTCGGTCCGGTGGTTTCTCCTCCGCCGGATCCGAGGGCGGGGAAGTTTTCTTTAGTCCGTGCTAGACCTGCGGATCCGTATACTCGCTGCCGTATAGAGACGTTATTAGGACGAAACATTGGGTTTGGAGCAGCACCAGCCAGTGTAGGGAAGTCCTGCTCGCTCGTGGCATCGATCACCTTCTTCGGATGTTGCTGAATCGACGCCTGATGAGTTGCTTCCACCAACATTTCATACTCCCGTTGGTGCCCTTCATGGCTGCTAGAACCACCCGGTACGCCATCACGACCTCCATCTCGACCGCCTCCTCCGCGACCACCACGTCCACCACGCGTCGACGGACCTCCACCTGCTGCACCGCCTCCGGGGCCGGCTCCCGAATTCGGCCCTGATGGCGGTCCGTGCCGAGGGGCGTACGAAAACTCCAACTCAAGCGTTCGTGTTTGCTTGTTCGCTAACCGATTCATGGTTTTTCCGTGCACCGATGCACGATGTGCTCGTAGATCGATTTCGGATCGAAACACTGACGTAAATTGCTCTTGCTCACACTCTCCTTCCTCGCAGAGGAAGTGGTCGGAACGAAAGTGGTCCCGAAGTGTTGCATAGTCCCTGCAGGAAAAAGAAAAAAGGGGTACATTTTAACAATTAATGTGAAAAATAGTGTCGTGTGCAAATGTCTGCTCTGGGTTTTATTGGTCCATAGCTTACCCGTAAAAGAAATTCCTTCCATCGGCATCGCAATAGTGGCAGAAAAAATGATCTCTTCGCAAATGGCGAAAAAGTTCGTCTTTGTCCAGAAACCGTGTGTCACAGTATTCACACAGCGGGTGGCCCCGATGACCGACCTTGTCCGGATCGCCCTTCCGCCGATGGAGTGCCAACTCCTGGCGATTGTAACAGCGTCTTTCGGATGAGAACACCTTCAGATGTTCTGTGCAGATGTCGCAGTAGAACAGCTCGTGCTTCTTACGGACGTGTTCACGGAGCAGCTCGAATTTGGGAAAATTCTTTTCATCACATCTGAAAAGAAATTCGTATACCACCGTCAGTTCGTGCTGGGACTGCATTTTGCATTCCACTGCGTAGAAAAATGATGCGATCGTTCGCATTTAGTGGGCCGCAGGGTTGATCGCATATAAATGTGCAGTTATTTTCACATTCACTGCATGCGCGCGCAAGTTTGTAAGAATGTGGATGAAACAAGAAAAATTTGGATTCATATGTGTATTGGCAGCGGCACCTTCCTACCTTGGACATTTGTTGTCAAGAAGATCGAAGAATGCTTGTTGCACCTCTGTGTCCGTGAAGCAAATACGGTACTTTTTATCGTACAGACCCGAGCGGTTTTTGATGTCCAGTTGCTGATAGGACATTAATGTTTTGGAAAATATGACCTAAAACGAGATAAAAATGGCATGCCGATAAATAAGCGTAACGAGAACATTGGCCGGGGTCAGATAGGTTACCTTAGCCAAATCCCTACGACAAATGGGACAATCGTTTTGCTGACATAGGACGCGAATACGCGTGGAACACTCATAGCAGCAGAGATGGTCACATTCGCCGACAGCAAAATAGACAATTGGTTTGAAGCACACCACGCACAGAGAATCCGCCGTTTCCGATTCGGAGACACTTTTCTCCGGACCAGTTGGACGCTGGCGCTGCTGGTTGGCCATCTTCGTACGATCGTTCAGCTGTAGGCGGCTGATTTCCTGCGCTATCTTAAGGATCCTGTCTCCTGCAGCTCTCACTCAGTGCACAACAAGTATCAGATGGTTGCTTGAGAGATTGGCGCTAGTATCCGTTTGCTACTAGATGTAACGAAGAAAAGGCGAAAGGCGATCTACTTTCGGACCTTGGGAAAAGTTACGAAAGGCAGCAGAACGCGACACGTACACGCTAAACTCTTCGCCTTTGCCAAGCTCCGCCAATCGTTGTGGTGCAGATTTTCACAATGTTGCTCAAACCGGATATTCCTGTATTGAACAAGCGTGCTTGCAAATGTTTTAGCGAACGACAATATGCTGCACAGACACTGAAACGACTTTTACAGACTAAATTTTCGACGAGCTTAGCACAGAAAAGATACGACAAAACGATGGAAGTTGACAACTTGTCTGGGACTTTTTGCGCACGTCAGGTTGACAGTTTTGGGGATTTTGTCTAATCGTTGCTCAATTTGTAGCTCATTTTCAAATTATCCCTTTCTCATTTGGAAACATGGTGTTTAAAATATGTTTATATAATTTTATAATATACAGTTTGTTAGCTTGTATCAAACAGAGAACGTTAAACTAATAAATTGTCTAATGTGCCTAATGAATGTGATCGGACACTTCATGGCAGTTGAGACAAGACCAAGGTGACTTGAAGCTCGTATTGCTTCGGTCCAATAATCTTGAACAAGACGTCAAATTGACGTCGTCGTTGACTCGATTTTCTTGATTCACTTTAGCTGCTAAAGCTTCCAAATTTGTTTCGCTCAAGAAGCGACAACAGAAGAAGCTGTGTGTGCAGAGTAAAATCTGCAAATTGTGTAAAACAGTGCTATTGAGGTATATATTGTTTGTAAAACGTACTTACTGATGCGAAAAACTAAGGAAAATCAAAGCACAAGTAAAAGAAATGTTCTTGTTGTAGGGGATTCGTGTTTTACTTGCTGCATCGTCCGAGAAAGAGTGTTTTGTGTTCTATCCTAACGAATGGGATGAGCTTGATATACGCAATGGGGAGTGTTTTCTGTTCACAGAACATCCATCTGCTGTTTGCGTTGAATTCCGCTGTATCGAATGGCTACAAGTGATTTAGTGAAAAATGTTTCATGTGTAGTACATTTCAGTACCTGTGAGTGAAACGATAAAGTATGCTGGGAGGTGCAAATGCGCAGTGAATTGATACTATCACACCCCTCAAACCCTCCTGAATCGGAAGTGGAATTTCCATTGCAAACGCCCCAGTCAACGCTTACAGCAGCTATTTCCGAATCATGGGTCATATCTTTGAGTTTCGCAAATTATAAAAGCAACCTGATAGCGAAGATTCGATCAGCTTTGCTCGAGAGGCGACATGAAAAATTCGATCCTTTTATGTCAATCTGCAGCTTTGTCACTCCTTCGTTAAACCTTCGAGCCTTGCAATGGTAATGTAGGATGTAAAAAAAGAACAGCTGACGAACATCTTTCTTTTGTTCTTGGGGATTTCTTTCTGCCCCAGCCCATAATCCTGGCATGCTTGGTTCTCCAAAAATTTTCCGAAATGGAAACATAGTGTTGATAAAAAGTAATTTTGATTTATCTGTGCCCTAGTATGCAGTTCCTTTTGAAACATGCTATCAATAGTTGGCGAGTAAAAAATTAAATGATTACAACAACACCAAGGCGTTTAACCCAAAGTTTATGACTAAATCGCAAATCATTTGCCTTTCTGTTGCATAAACTCGACCCGTGAGTCAACAACATTCGTTGTTGGAAGAGAAGGAGAATTATTATTCATCATCCCTAGTATCTTGGCTCTGTAAATCCCTTTTTCTGCAAAGTGGCATAATTGATCGCGATGCATGTTTTTATTTACAGTGTTGCTTTTATGATTTCGCTCGATCATTTCGGGATTTTGCCCAGCGAGCACAAGGTGTCAGGGAAGAATTCAGGAACGCCAGCGTATAAATAGCGGAAAAATGTAAAAGTGTATTTTTAGATATTATGGAACGCGATGACACCGACTGCTATCTTCTCTCTCTCGACAGCAAACGAAATTCGAAATAGTGAAAGTGAAAAGCATAGCCGAGGCAAAAAGCCCGAATTACCAACGAGCCAAGGAATAAGTGAAGTGCGGCAGGGGACAGAGATTGCAGTGAAAACACAACAAAATTGCTGATACGATGACGAAGGTGCGGTGCAAGTGATTACTGCATGTATGACGGTCACCGTCGTCGGAGGCAGCAGGATTGTGATGGTTTGTGGAACCTGGTGGTAGGTGGTGACCTGTCGTTACAAATTTGAAGACAAGCGATATCGTGCAAGCTGGGCGAAAGGGCAAGAAAGGGCCGGATCTGTGAACAGTGAAAGCTTGCCTCAAGAAGGACACAAGCTTGCTGCACAACCGCTATTGCTGGTTTGCTACCAACTCTGGCAGGATAACGAAATTCATGCACATTTATGGACAAATGAGTGAATAAAAAGCCACCGGATACCACAGCCACAGGATAAGGAAGGATTCGCACGAGATAATTTAAACGGTACGGACGGGAGAATCTTCCCTTCACATCAATTCGTCCACAAGTTCTCGGTACCGCTAAAAACTTTCATCATGCCAGAGCTGATAGGTGTCGGGGAGTTCCTCGAGGAAACTCGAGAAGACTACAACTCCCCAACGACGTCTACCTTTGTGTCAAGAATGGCACAATGTCGGCAAACTATAGCCGCTCTTGAGGAGGTAAGCTTACATTATATTCCATCACCACAATTCATTTTTTTAATTCATTAATAATAATACATTGTTGGCTCTCCAAGACGACAAAAAACCTGCCCGTGCTCCTCTAAGATCGCTTGTTCCCCTCGCAGTTGTCCAATTTAATACGCGAACCGCAGCACGAACGATCGGTCGGTAAAGAATGGCATTCCATCACCTTATATGAACTAGTCAAGTTCCGGTGTGTCTGTTGGAGCTTATACCATCTCCTATACGACTATTGGAGGACGTTTCCAGTAACCAGCAACACTCTATTTTTGGTATGGTAACTGCAACCGTACCAATGAATACGCTCACTATTTATGACTGATTCTTTCGTTCGTTGCACCCCAGACAAATCATGTTCAAATTGTGTTCTGGTAAGCACCTTGTCATGTTTATCCGATGGATCAAACTCACCGGAAGGAGAAAGTGTTTCTAAACCAGCCTAAACTATCACTGTTGATCCGGTGACCTACATAGAGGTACGTGCAAGTCTAATTGTCCACGTTTCTTCTGCGAGTAAAGCGTTATAAAAAGGTTCGTCTTGATTCCCGCTCAAGCGCAATTTATCCCCCGGCCCATGGTAACGTGCGTAAATTGATTGGACGCTCTTTGAATTGAACTCTCGCTACTCAACGTCTCGGAACTTGTCGCATCCCGTCCGAAATGAATGATCATCTCGGTGGAGACTATGACCACACGACGACAAATGTGTTTAGCGCGCCATGATTTGAAGCGAGGACGAGGTGAATTGAATTAATAAAATTTGAATTCATAATTACCTCCTCCTCTGTATTCCAGTGGCAAATGTATCTTTGCAAATTCGCGAGTCATATAAGGGCATCGTAGTGGATTCAATGTTTTGGCGAATGAGTATGAGAAGGCGAGGGGTGTATTTGTCCCCTTCCGACAAGGTTCTTTCCCGTTTTAAATAGCAACAGTATAGTCTATTATCGGCATCACGTAAATGTTAGCTATTATCGGCATATTAATTTTTGTTGTTGTTGTTAATGTTTACTGGCCTTTTTGCAATGTTATGGCTGATAATCCAGTCTTTCCTTTTTCTATATTTAGTTTCTTTTTTTTAATTACAAATGATAAATTTCTACTTTCTTTCCTTTCCCATGCTTTGCTTGAATTATAGACGCTGGACTTTGATCGAGAGGGATTAACAAAACTGAAAAAGGCCGTAAAAGCTATACATAATTCTGGAAATAGTAAGTACAAGTGCGGTAGCATAGTATCTTAAAAACGAACATTCTTTTAATTCTTAATTCATTCCATCTTTCACATCGTAGCTCACGTGGATAACGAAATGTGTTTGGTAAGGGCTCTGGAACGGCTTGGTTCAGTCGCCCTGTCCAAGGAGGAACCAGACATCGGTGCCGCGTTCCTGAAGTTTTCCGTAGTTACCAAAGAGCTCAGTGCGTTGATGAAAACCCTGGTACGTATTTGCGCCCTTCAGCTGGCATAATGCATATGCTTACAATACTTACTACTGACTTCATCATCGCGACAGATGCAAAACATCAACAACATTGTGATGTTTCCGGTTGATTCCCTGCTCAAGTCGGAACTGCGTGGCATGAAGGGCGAAATGAAGCGACCTTTCGACAAGGCGGCCAAAGATTACGATTCCAAACTGATGAAGATAGAGAAAGAAAAGAAAGCCATCGCCAAGGAGGTTGGCATGGTGCGGGCGGAAGTTACGCCCGCCGAAATAGCGGAGGAAATCGAGAAGGAGCGACGTGTATTTCAGCTCCAAATGTGCGAGGTAAGAAGGGATAAAGAGTTGTATAGAGTAATGAAAAAATAATCAAACACTAAAATAACTACATTTTTTTAACTGTTCATTTCTGCAAATTTTTCAGTATCTCATCAAATTCAATGAAATAAAAACCAAAAAAGGCATCGAACTGCTGCAACACTTGGTAGAATATTATCACGCTCAAAATAAGTAAGTAAAAGAAAAAAACATTATAAGGGCTAGGTCGACCGGACAAATCAGTGCGGGTCCGCTCAAGATAAGCCGACGGAGGACAATCGCTATCGGCGGATATTCACGATAAAGTTGTGTGTCTGATAGACGTTGACATCACGCCACAATACTTTTGTTGAAGCTCATCCAGCAAAATAGTCAGTAAAAGATGAGCAGCATGAGTATTACTCACATGGCAAATGAACTGCACGGAGCAGCACTCGGTGTGGACTACAGTGGGCTGCAGTGGTACATAGGAAGGGGCGCTTTGTGTTATTTGAACACTATAGTTTAACATTCTTCTTTCCCCCCGTTCTCAGTTACTTTAAGGATGGACTAAAGACAATCGCGCACTTCGGCACGTACATCGAGGAACTAAGTGTGAAGTTGCAAACGATTCGCCACAAGCAGGACGAGGAGCGGCGCAAACTGCTCGAGCTGCGCACCCTACTCCGCTCGACGCCTGACTTTGACCGCGTGGAAAGTGTACCACCCGGCGACAAGGGCGGCTCGGCGGGTTATTCCTTACATCAGCTGCAAGGAGACAAAAATCATGGTATCACGCGCAGCGGCCACCTGTTGAAGAAAAGCGAGGGGAAAGTGCGACGGGTTTGGCAAAAACGTCGGTGCCGCGTGACGGCCGACGGCTTCCTGGACATTTGCCATGCGGACGAAACGAAGGCGCCAACACGCGTCAATTTGCTGACATGTCAGATAAAGCCATTGGCGGACGACAAAAAAGGGTTCGATCTAATAAGCTGTAAGTACCAGGTAGGATCTCTTCGAGAAGGGTGTATTATTGACATGGGTGTTATTTTCTTTCCCAGACAATCGATCCTATCATTTCCAAGCGGAGGACGAAGCAGATCAGAAGGCATGGATGTCGGTGCTAATCAACTGCAAGGAGAAAGCCCTAGCGAAGGCCTTCCAGCATGCCAACCCCCAGATGAGTCCGAGCCTGATCGAGCTGCAGAAAACTGTCATCAAGCACATACAGAATCTGCCCGGCAACGACCAATGTTGTGACTGTGGCTCCCGCAATGATGTCACCTGGATTAGCTTAAACTTTGGCATTCTCGTATGCATTCAGTGTTCGGGCGTGCATCGAGATCTCGGAGTGCACCACTCACGAATACAGAGCCTCACCTTGGACAACCTGACGACGGCCCAACTGCTCGTCGCCCGAGCGATGGGCAACAATGCGCTCAACGAAGTGATGGAGGCCACACTGACGCAGGGTAAACTGACCCCGGAGAGCTCAATGTAAGCTAAGAGATTGGTAGAACGTGGCCCCACGTGATGTTTGCTAAGCATTTTGGTGTGCTCTAAACACTTTCGCCTCACAGGGAAGAACGATACGATTTCATTCGCGCAAAGTATGTCGCCAAACGGTATGTTATGCGAACCTGCGCAGACGATCCCGATCTACGAAGTGATCTCGAACAAGCGATCATTAACGCTGATCTCGGCCAGTTGCTGCAAGTGTGGGCAGAAGGTGCAGATCTCACTTGCGTCCTTCCGTCATCGGTAAGCTAACGAATTAGTAGTAGACATGTACCTATACATTGCAAACGTCGAAACAAACTTCATTCAAACGAGTGTTTTCTATAATTTGTTTCTTTTGCGATCGATTAGGACTTTGGTGAAACTGCTCTCCATCTGGCGGTGTTGCGTGAGATGGGCTCTACGCTGCACATAGTCGACTTTCTCATACAGAACATGACCGCGCAGGGACTGAACAAGCAAACTAACCGCCGGACCGATGGACATGACGGTAAAACACGGCCCTCCATCTATGTGCGCTGCACGATCGACGCGAATGCATGAAGCTTCTGCTCCGATCCGGTTGTGATTGCGATATACGCAATTCGCAGAACAAACTAGCGCTGGACATTGCCAAAGAGATGGGCCACGATGCTTGCAAAGAATTGGTAAGAAGCTTTAGGTTGAGTAAAATAATTCCGATTTCTTGTTGAGCGCTTTTTGAGACATTCTTGTTTTCTATTTGAACAGATTGAACATGCCATGAAGCGCGAAAAGAGCGCATTTGATCATATAAATACGGATTGGAACATTCACGACGATGGTTCGACAGATTTCTCGGATGACGATACGGTTATGATGGATGAGCGCAAGTCTCGGTCCAGGCCGCCGAGCTTCGTTGGCGGTGATTCCCCGGTTGCTCTCCGCTCCCGGTCATCCACGTGCGATTCCATACAGAGCGGTTCGAGTCCAAGCTCAAGCTGCAATCCCAATGCGATGCGTGAACAGCAGCAACAGCGCCAAGGGGCACCGATTCCATCGTCTGGCACCAGTCCCAAGCAGTTCAGCACCGGTGCGGCAACATTCTCCTCGCACTACGGTAGCGGCGGAACAGCAGGCTCGATATCCAACGCTACTACCAGTGGCGTGGGTTCGTCCGGTTCTGCTACCGGATCTAGTCCTAATTCTAACAGTTCTAGTAGTCTGTTACGCCAGCAGCAGGGGGTTGCTGTGGGGCCCTCGTCGAACACAGCACCGTTTTCGATGACGCAAGGCAAGAAAGCATCGGCCGGTACGTATTTTTCTTACGCAACTATTCTACCATCAGTTAACTAACACATTTCTTACCTTCCTTCATCAGTTAACGTAGCTTCCTTGAAAAAGCGTACCGCTCCGGCACCACCACCAACGACCTACGGTACCTTACCGCACGCACCACGACATTCCCAGAATTTGGACGGAGACATTTTCGGCATTTCTTCGCAGCATGTACTTCATGGTCATCACCACCATCATCCGGATATGTACAGCACACTGCCACACCTAAGAGGTTCCGACTCAGGCGCCAGCAGCAGTAGTAGCGCCCTAGCTACTGGCGGCTCGGGGCCGGTTCCATTGTCGAGCGATGTGCGCGGCGGCTCCACCAAGTCGATCCAGGCGCAATTGCACTTTGACAATAAAATCTTTGACCGCTACGAAGCATACGCGCCGGTAGGTCCTACGGCTGCCGGTGGCGTGAGTGGACAGGGGCGAGATCCAAACTTTCTCAGCACCTTCACCGGGGGCCACAAACGTTCTCCGAGTGGCGAATCACTTGGTCGTAATTTAGGTACGCTTTAACCGCTGCCACCATTATGATAGCGATAATGTGCTAATGGTTTTTTTTTTCATTTCCCAAAGCTGGAGCTAAACTTGTACTGCCACCTGCGGGAGAAATTCCACAGCTCAAACCTGTTACCAATCGGCCGAAGCAACCAATCCCATCGCAAGCGGCAGGTTTTGCCACGAGTGCTGCAGGTATGATTAGAATGGCCCCGGGTCGGAGAGAATCGCATTTAATTTTAATTCTTCATTCCACAGATAAATCAATATCAAACGGACAATCGAACGAAAGTTTGTCTTCTATAGATGACGCTGTCATACTTAGGCGAAGAGTAAGTGTCGTTTGCGTGTTAATGAACGTTCGATGAAAAGTTGCTAATATTTTGCTTCCATTTTCTAGGCAAAAGGACCTACGGCGGGTCAAGTGCTCAACGCCGAGGAGACAGTAAAGGGAAAATTAGCTGGAGAAGAAGGAGGAGGCGGAAGGGGGAGACGAAGTGGTGACGGTATAGGGGCAGGAGCGTACGGAGACTACGATTCCTCCGGGGCTGGAACACACATGCTCGATCATTCAGTGACTTCGTCGACTGGAAACTTCGATTCTTCCAACAGTAGCTTTAGCCGGAACGACACTAGTGGTGGCGCATCATCGGTCGGGTTGGACTTTTCCAACAGAAGCTTTGTAAGTGCATCGGCGAGTGCACACGTGAGGCGTAAAGTAAAGTGAGCGTAATGTTGTCTTGTACTTCACAGGGCGGAGGATTGCGTAGATGCCGCGCGCTGTACGATTGCAACGCTGACAATGACGATGAGCTCGAGTTTAAGGAAGGCGAAATACTGGTTGTACTGAACGAAAGAACCGACGACGAAAACTGGATGGAAGGCCAAATCGAAGGAGACAGCACGAGGCGGGGCATGTTCCCGGTTAGCTTTGTGCAAATGATAGATGAATGAACAGTATCTCCGGCGTTGTCGACGACTGGTCTCGCAAAGTCGTAAGCAAAGGGCTGCCGAAATTATGATACGTGTCTATTCCTCCTCGCGTTCCAACACGCCTGTTCCTAGTCCCTCGGAAGACCGAATGCATAGTAGAAGCGTATGGTTGTGCTGTCGTTTTCCGGGCCCGTTGTGGTTTTTAAGGGTATTAGAAAAAAAACCTAGCATTATATGCAAATGTTGTGAACTCAATTGGTTAATTTATTTCCGTACGTATTAATGAAGCGTCATGTCTAGTGGTTCTGTGCACACGACTATCGGTGTACACGAACGTTTGTTCATCTTCTCTTATTTATTGTGCTACAATTTGGAGAAGCATGTAAATTATGCGTTTGGATCAAGAGAGATTAATTTATGGCTTTTCTAGCAGACTAAAACAAATACAAAACAATGATCTTGATAAACAACTACAACATTGAACAAACATAAACGATTTCGACGTGCTTTTATGTATAGTTTTGTGCTTATGCATTTTTGAGAGTGAAAAGTAATACTGTTGCGAAAACATCTCGTTTTTTTATTCCTTGACTCCATAGCATTCAGACGCGTTATAATATTGAGCAAGATTTCTGGAATATTTCAATGCGCTTATCAGAAGAGTCAAAAATGGTAAAAGAAAACAAAAAGAATGACGTCCAAAAAAATCGAAGAAGTTTATGAACACGTGCACTACCAGTGTAATGTAAGAAATTCCATTTATTTTAAGTTAAAGAAGCGAAGAAAACTATAAATGTTTGTAGCATTCGAATGTAATATAGCGATATAATAGATGTGAAGATCCATTCGGAGGAATGAAACATAAGGAACATACAAGTATCATAGTTCGCTGTTATAGTTGAGCAAAGGAAACGCAGTCCGCTCCATGTGGATGATCAGTTTAGTATATAATATTAAATAAATGAAAGTAAAATGTGCCAGTGCCAGTATGTGAAACAATCTTACGGAAAAATACAAAAACTTACCTAAAGAACAAGAGATGATCTTACCGATAAGCTAAGGAAAGTTATGTTACATTTACTGTATACCCGTAGCGGAGGGATTGCTTCTTTGAAGGCATCACTTTTTTATTGTGTAGTTACCAAAGTCTGGCTAAATCTATGCTTGTCCTTTCGATCTACGTACACAGTATTTTTTCATATTCTACGGTTGTATTGACCGGCATATATGACTCCTCTGTTTTGTTCTGTGACTATGAATCGTATCGATTTTGTGAAAAACATATGGGTAAATATAGTTTAAAGTATGCCCGAAATAAAATCCGAAAAATCGAAGAACATACTACCAAACGGCAAAAAATAACCACAGGGCACTGTATAATCAATGAATGAATTAAAGAGGCATTTATGCTATACAATGTAATGAATGAAATCTAACTGCATGTTACAGGACTACGACTAGTACTAACAACTATTGCAATCGGCCAATGCATGTATAACAAGTATAAATCAGAATGTTAATCATACTAAAATCACATTACTATATCCAGAGAGGACAACAAACGTGTTTTCTAGTACTTATAGAATCTAAATCTAGTAGCATTTATCAAATGGAGTGTTATTTGAAAAGATTGAGCATAGTTTCTAGAGGCGACCGGAAGCCATTCTCATTATTAAATGTACAGATTTCATTGTTAGATCGAAATAGTCTCGGTGTGGGTATTTTCAATGTTATTTTTCCGAAATTTTTAAATGTAATCCTTAATTCAGGATGATGCTTTCGAAATTGGTTTGAAGTTCCAGCTGCCATCAGTGAGATAGAGTTGGTCATTTAGAAAAAATGATCTTTACACTGCGACACGTAACTAATAAAAAAACGCATCAAAAGAGCTGGGTTAGTCTCAAAAGTAAGTATTGTGCTATTTATGAGCTGCACGAATTATGCTCATGCATTAAACTAGCTTGTAGTATAACAAATCTGCCGTTAGATATACTAAATATTACTACGCACCGGACTTGCTGGGTGCAAAGACTTGCACGAGGCTGTCACTTTTGTGAGTCTCAATTTGATCGCAATGAGAGTCGCAAAACAGCGCATTTCGTTGCAGCCTGTCAAGATCGTCAAAAAGAGGCAGAAGCAGAAGCAGCATCTTCTACATGCGACACGCTTCGAATATTATTGCGGATGAAATAAGAGAAATTACAACCAGCAGTGAAGTAAAACACAATTTTCCAGCTCGTTCATCCAGTGAATAGGTATAAAATGGTAACCTACGCAACGCTTGCACAAAGTAAAGCCAAACACACTTCTTTTTGCCTGGTTCCCTACGACTGCCTTCGTTTGTGGTATTGAAAACAAAAGTGTTCAATTTTTATCTTCTACTTAGTTCGAAAGCGCGATAAACAGAACCCATTATCCAACCCTAATTTGTTAGTTGGTTCCTTATTCGCCAGCAGCTCCAGCTGCATAAGCGCAAAAAGAATTCTCTAGACTAAGCTGGTAGAAGTACGGAACAGGCAAAGGAGAAGGGAGGCGGCGGTTGTCCTTCACTAGCGAACAGTTTGGGTTCTACAGAAAGTCGCTAATAATTGCCGCGGATATCGCGGAGGAAAATTTTAGGGAATATTAAGCCTATAGATGGCGGCAGCAAATTCCCGGAAACCTTTATGTGCATAACTAACCGATTTGTATATCCAGCTCTGTGTAGTGTACTGATCACCGGGACCGGTTCCACCATTGGCGAATTTAGAAGGAAGTGATAGGACGGAGAACGAATTGGAGAATCAAAAGAAACAGCTGTCCCAAGCAGCAGCATTCATCAAACTGAAGCGCCGAGGAGGTGAAAGAGGCAGTATGGACCAGGCGGAAAACGATCGAAAGCGTGCCAACTTTTCAGCGTTAAGCAACACCAATGGGGCCATCATCAAAATGACCGCAAACGCTGGGACAGGCAAGCCAGGAGATATCAAAAAAATTGTCATTCAAAAATTTCAAATGTAAGTAGCATTGTGTACTTTACAGGATTCGTTCTGGTAAACAAAACAGTGCGATGGAAGTTGTGTGTGTATGTCTTTTTTTTAACACGAGCCCCGAACGAAGGCTGTCCAAGGGAACTGCCTAAATCCGGAAGGTTGTGTGACGTCACAAGAAGCGAAAATAGTATTATGTTCAAGGTTTTATTTAGCGATGGTAACGTGCTTTGCTCTTTGTTTGCTTCAGAATGAAATGATGAATTATTATTCCAACAGCTCACAGCATTGTGCAACATGGCTTACTATTTTGTTTACTTTTGTAAATCTTTTAGCGAAACCAACACTGCCAGATAACTATCAGGAAAAAACATGGCAAAAGCTGCGTGAGGCAGTGATTGCTATCCAGATGTCGAAGCGTATAGAATATTCGTTGGAAGAGCTGTACCAGGCGGTAGAGAACATGTGCAGTCACAAGATGGATTCGCAGCTGTACGTCAACCTGACGGCTTTGGCCGAGCAACACGTAAAAGCAAACATAATCCCGTTCTTGGGCGAGTCAGGCGATAAGCTGGTGTATCTCAAGAAGATGAACGAGTACTGGCAAGCGCACTGCCAACAGATGATCATGATCCGGAGCATATTCCTGTATCTCGATCGTACGTACGTGTTGCAGAATCCGACAGTCCATTCAATCTGGGACATAGGGTTGGAGCTATTTCGTGATCACATTGCGCAGAACGGCCTGGTGCAGTCGCGTACGGTCGAAGGAATCTTGATATTGATCGAGAAGGAGCGACACGGGGAAACGGTCGATCGGACACTGCTGAAAAGCCTGTTGCGGATGCTGTCCGATCTGCAAATCTATCGAGACGCGTTCGAGCAAAAGTTCCTAATGGCCACCAAGCACCTGTACCAGTCGGAGGGCCAGGCAAAGATGGAAGAGTTGGATGTGCCGGAATATCTGCAGCACGTCGATAAGCGGCTGCAGGAAGAGAACGAGCGTTTGCTACACTATCTCGACAGTTGCACCAAACACCAGCTGATAGTGACGGTTGAAAGGCAGCTAATAAATGAGCACGTAACGGGCATTTTGCAGAAAGGGCTGGACCAGCTGTTAGAGGAGAACCGGCTGCCCGATCTAACGCTGCTCTACCAGCTGTTCAGCCGCGTCAAGAACGGCACCACGGAGCTGTGCTCCCACTTTAACGCGTATATAAAAAAGAAGGGTCGCACAATCGTCATCGATCCGGAGAAGGACAAATCGATGGTGCAAGACCTGCTTGATTACAAGGACAAGATGGACAACATCGTCAATACGTGCTTCGAGCGGAACGAAAAGTTTGGCAACTCACTCCGGGAGGCGTTTGAGTACTTCATCAACCAGCGATCGAACAAGCCGGCCGAGCTGATTGCCAAGTACGTGGATATGAAGCTGCGTGCCGGCAACAAGGAAGCGACCGAGGAAGAGCTGGAACAGATTCTGGACAAGATCATGGTCCAGTTCCGATTTATACACGGCAAGGATGTTTTCGAGGCATTCTACAAGAAGGATTTGGCCAAGCGTCTGCTCGTAGGCAAGTCGGCCTCAGTCGACGCGGAAAAAAGTATGCTTTCCAAGCTGAAGCAGGAATGTGGCGGAGGATTTACTTCGAAGCTGGAAGGCATGTTTAAGGACATGGAACTGAGTCGCGATATCAATTTGACCTTCAGACAGGTAGGCAAGAAACACGCATGAATCAAGTGACGCACGAATAGAGCGTTCTGATATCATTGTTCTATTTTCCACAGACCATGCAGAACTCGGAAAATAAGGAGCTGCAAAACATCGACCTTACGGTGAACATTTTGACCATGGGCTTCTGGCCGACGTACCCAGTGATGGAAGTGACGCTGCCGCAAGAATTGCTACAGTATCAGTCGATTTTCAACAAGTTCTACCTTGCCAAACATAGCGGCCGGAAGCTGCAATGGCAACCGACGCTTGGCCACTGTGTCTTAAAGGCGCAGTTTGACGCGGTAAGAGGATGCATATGCATTTTGCAACTCTGTGATTAATCTACTGACCATGTTGTTTGCTTTGATTTTCGTAGGGCCCGAAAGACTTGCAAGTATCTCTGTTTCAAGCGCTGGTCCTGTTGTTGTTCAACTTCAATCTAACTATATCTTTCGAGGAAATTCGTGCAGCAGTGAACATTGAGGTAAGCCTACCAGTGGCCTGCAAATCAGACTCTTCACGAAATCAAATCTTTGTATTATTATAATTTTCCTTTTAAGGCGGGAGAACTGAAGCGCACTCTACAATCGCTCGCCTGTGGGAAGGCAAGAGTACTTACGAAAATTCCCAAAGGCAGAGAAGTGGAAGACGCCGACAAGTTCCAATTCAACAACGAGTTCACTAACAAGTTGTTTAGGATTAAAATCAATCAAATACAGATGAAAGAAACGGTAAGTTTCGCCTTTCCACCGGTTTACCAAAACCTTTTGAAGGTACATAATAACTTAATATCTTTTAATTGGCTAGACGGAAGAACAAAAAGCCACCGAAGAGCGTGTCTACCAGGATCGACAGTATCAGATCGACGCCGCGATCGTGCGCATCATGAAGATGAGGAAAACTCTTAGTCACAATCTGCTCATTACGGAGCTGTACAAGCAGCTAACCTTCCCGGTGAAGGTAAGTTTCTACAAGTTCATGAAGAATTGCACAATCCGTTAAACCCGTGCCGTTTGCTCATTTCGTTTCTGTACAGCCGGCCGATTTGAAGAAACGGATTGAATCCTTGATAGATCGAGACTACATGGAGCGTGATAAGGATAATCAAAATCAGTACAATTACGTCGCGTAATTCCTCACCTCACGGAGTACAATCGTAGTGCAGTCCGTTTTTCCGATTCGTTGGAACTGGAACACCAAAACAAAAAGTGTGTGGTAGCAGTTTTTCATTACTTTTAATTTTACTACTCTAATAGTTAGTACGTGAGCTGAACATCCGTAACATCAAAATGCGAGACGAACGAGCGACGCTGTAAACGAGAGGGTTAGCTCTTGTTTTACTTGCAACGATGTTGTGTCACTGGTACTGGAATCGAAAAAAATGGCACCCTGGAGATTCAGTTTTTATTAACTTCAAACACAACATATGAGTTTCATTACCCGCTGACCACCAGCAAAGCATCCGGAAGTGGCGACGTTTTGGAGAATCGTATGTGTACATTTTGTAATAAATCTTCGAGAAGTGTTATACGGCGGAAATCGACAATGTTTCGGGTATTTTAGCGAAAGAAGTTGCAACATGTTCGTCTTCGTTAGGTTGGTTTCACTTGTCTATTTTACAAAACGGGTCACATTATCACATCTATTGTATTTTGATGAATTTTCTACCTACCGAAAGCGACCATCGATACTTTTCAATCGGTCGCTGTACATATCGAGCTCGTTTATTAAACTAGACGTCAAGTTGGCTGGAGTAATTTCCCGACCGAGAAAGTTCGATACAAGTAGGCGGCTAGGGATGCCACCACCGTAAGCTAGACATCCACGGCGGTACTTTTCTCCCTGCGTTCTACTGAAGGGATCACGTTCGAAGTACGTCTGCCAAATCCAGGAAGCAACGGCACGCGATATGAGATAGGAATAATACTTCGCACCGTAGCCAACGAGATGGGAGAACCGCAACTGCCAGGCCGTGTTGGCGACGTAGGGTAAGCCGTAATACTTTTCCTGCACTGCTTGCAGTGTTTCGGTGGTATTTTTGCCATGCTGCTCCGGGTTGCCATGGTAAACTTGGTCGAGCGCGGAGTAAAACACTTGCAGCTGGGATTCGCTCGCTGCAAAGAGGATTTTCGAGGCGCACAGTCGTTCCAGCATTTCCTCCGGCATCGGTTCTTGCGTTTGAAAATGGCGCGCGAAGGACCGCAACACTCGCGGATCGGAAGCGAAATACTCCATCAGCACTGAGGGTACCTCGGCAAAGTCTGTACTGCAGCGCGTTCCGGTCACATGCTGGTACTCGGTGCGGGCAAGCATCGAGTGCATGGCGTGGCCCATCTCGTGAAACAGATTGTCCACCATGGAAGGTGTCAGAAGCGTCGGTCCAGACCAGCGTGGAGACGACAGGTTGAGCATGACGACGACGATCGGGTTCTGGTAACTACCGTCCGGCATCACCTTGCCACCCTGGATGGTAAAATGGCAGTCCTGGTTGGGTTTGCCCTGGCGCTCGAATAGGTCGCAGTAGATGTACCCGAGCAGGCCTTCCGTTTCGTGCGTGACTGCCAGCTTGTAGATGTCGCTCGACCACGACTCACCCGGCCCCATCTCGGTGTTTTTGAGCGTGATGCCATACAAACTGTTCATCAGCAGATTCAGCCCTTCCATGCAGGCTCCCAGGCTAAAGTAGGGCGAAAACTCAGACGCATTTGCCTGCAGATAGTTGCGCTTCAGCGATGATGTAAAGTATGGAGTGTCCCACGGTGCCAATGGATTTTCGAAGCCACATTCGGCCGATTTCATCTGCTGCATCACGACAAAGTCTTTTGCAGCACGAGGTCGGAGTTGCTCGTTAAGCTCGTCCAGGAACTGCCCTACCATTTCGGGTGTTTCTACCGTGCTGGCCTTCAGGGCACGGTGGGCATAGGTCGGAAAACCGCAAATGGTCGCCAGTTCATGCCGGGACTTTAACATTTCCGACAGCAGATGCTCTTGCTGGGCGTCCGGGTAGAGGAACAAACGGTAAGCCGCTTCTCGAGCCATACTGTTGGCGGAATCGGCGTACAATCCGGATACGAGGACGTTCTCCCCATCTGCCGAGAAGCTGCATTCCAAACAGGGCATAAGAAGATGCTTTGAACTATAAACGATAATTACTTACAAATGACGGATGTTTTCGGGCAGGACATTCTTCGAGATGCTCCTCGGGTGGACGGCGCCAGCCATGAAGCGCTGGCCGAACTGCAAAATGCAATCGTTCAGGTGCACCACTCGTTGACGTGCTGCCTCTTCTAAATGAATACCGCACTGTTCGAAGTCAAAGAGAAACAGTTCCGCCACATGCTTATCAACATCGGTCGTCTCTAGCCGATCACCCTGGTCGACAACTGCTTTCAAGACACCATAGAGCGGTTTATGCGTGTTTAATTTCTCCACGATTCCACTAATCGTGATACAAGCATCTTCGGCTGCATGGCAAAAGTTTGGCGACGGGTGCGCCAAACGAATAAACTCCGACAGATCGGCCACCTTGCACAGGGTGTCGGAAAGCTCGTCGAATATGGTCACCATCTTGCGAGTGCGATCAGCCGAAGTGGCCTCCTCGATGAGATCGTCCGTCTTGAACATGGCCTTCTCCTTAAGCACGTAGAAACCCTCGTATGTTGTGAGCTCGGGCACTCCAAATAAACCCTAAAAAGATGGGAGGAAAATGTTATTTTTGTGTACACCTCAGCCAAAAAGCAAGGGATTTTGGATATTCACGTACCACTTCATTTTTGGTGAAATTGATCCTTTTCTCAGGACGAGTGTTGAAAGCGGTCGTCAGCGGCGACCAAGTACTAACTGCCCTATGCCGGGATAGAGCGGAAGAAATTGTTTTCACCCGACGTAACATTTTCGTTTCACTTGTACGTCTTCCTTGTGACCAATACGTTTTGCTGTTGGATCAATCCAAGCATGAAAGATACCGAAATAATAAAAAATAACACGAATGGCGCAAGTCTATTCCGAGATCGGATCAAAACAACCGATCAGCTGTCATTAAATTTATCGTCTCTGGCTTCCCAAAACAAACATTTTCCAACCCCTGGCATGATAAAAAGGTACAAGAAAGTACCTCATGCATTTCGTTGACGAAAAATGTTGCTTTGTTTATTTATTTCATCATCTTTTCTTAACAATATTTGAACAGCACATTTAGCTCGGTTTTGAAAAGTTATGTTCAATCTGATTTGAGAGTCAAATCGAAGTACTCGACACGGGTGTTTAGCCGTGGATGTGTGTTTTTTTTGGTTTGGATGTCTAAGCACAAGGAAACTTCAAAGTGATGTAGAAGAAAAAAACGCGAAGATGGTGTTAACTCGGCTGCTTTTAGTAATTATTTTAACATTGCATATTTGCGAAGGTACGAATAAGTGTTGTGTTAAGTTAGTGAACATTGATGCGTGTATCCATTCGTCAATATCGTTTGTGTTGAAGATGATTTGTTTTGAAGAGTAAACACAGGAACGCCTGCATCGACGATTGGACGGCATACAATTACATGAATCAAGAAAGCTGATGCACAAGTTTCAAACAAAATACTAAAAACACGCATAGTTTTAACAATACCAGCTGGAAGAGGCGTGTTTAGTGTAAAATCGTTATTAAACAAACATTTGGTGTGCATGGAATGCCCATAGAACGTAGGCAGGAGTGGTAGATTAGAGAAGGTCGTGGAAAGAAGAGGAAGAGAAAAGTGTAAACTTTACCCCAAAGATCGGAGGAAGCGTAGGGAAAGAAGAAACCGTACGGTGCACGATCGAGTTGATATGACTTAGGCGAAGTTTCTCAGCGTTCTACGACCCAGACATGACTCCAGCATGTCGCGACAGCTGCGTTTATGCTGGCGCCTGCTCTCGTTGGCGAAGGAAAAGAATGCTGTGCGCATCACGCACTTGGAGTTTAGCTTAAGCCGAGTTGAACATACTTAAATTGTTTCTTTTGGTTATACGTATAAATGAAATGGTTTTCCATTAACGAAAGTAAATTCTTCATTATTTTGCTTCAAATGATTCGTAAATATCCATTTCCGTTGCGTAGGTAATCTGGATGGCAAGTTACTGGATGAAATGGACGACACAGACATGGAAGTTGAGTCTTCCTTGGGGAACCGACAGGCTCCCGTACAGAACACTATAACCAATCATCCCAGGTAAGCTCTAAATAAATTGAAATTACCAAACCCCCATTGATTAAAACGGTACGGTTGAATAACGAGCTACTATACTTTACAATAAAACCACAGGAGACACTCTAAGTCGAAACGAAGGATGAAACGGAGGTAAATGTACAGAGCGCAACATAAAGCCTCTTCTCTTCCGTTTCTTTATATCCTTTTATTTTATGCAGATAAAGTTTCGTTTGTGTTAAGTTTTTTAAGCAAATATTTCTGCTGTTACGACCTTTTTTTGAATTAATTTTTGTGGCAATTGTATCGTTTGTTAGCACTTTTATCTTTATCATTAAGAACATTATCTTTGAGGAGAAGCATAACCACTTAATGCCTCAATTTGACTTTTCCAGGTACAAATGCTACTCATGCGAACCGCCGGACTGTGCGGACACCACGATTCACGCCCACCACTGCCAGAATGCGATCCAATGCTGGAAGTCGCGTACCCGCGACCAAAATGGCAATGAGAATCTACAACGGGGGTGCACCAACGAGCACGACCAGTTGCCTTTGTACTGCAGTCAGAATCAAAAATCCAGCACGGGTGGGGGACCGAAGAAACGTCATGTATCGGGCTCGGGAATGTACAATATTGAATGCTGTACCGGTGATTACTGCAACAACGGGTCGTTTCCATCTTTACCACCGATGAAGGGTATGCTTGCAAGATGCGGTTGGATGAAGTAGTAGATGACATAGTTTTCTGATTGCTTTTTTTAACATTCACAGCGGCCAACAATCTTTCGGAAGCAGATCCAATAGTAATGAAGATGGTGGCTGCAATCCTTCTGCCCTTCTGCACCGTGGTCATCCTTGCCATTGCCGTCATTTACTGCATGCGGCGTAGACACAAGAAGCGAATGAACGCAAGTCGCACTAAGTATGATCCGGAAACTTATTATACCAACGACGACGTTCTCCGAGCTACGAGTGCTGGTGACAGTACACTGCGGGTATGTAGAGAATAGTTTGGCATTAACATGAATGTAACGTTTGTCTCACTTTGCTACCTTTAAAGGAATATCTACAACATTCTGTAACTTCGGGTTCGGGCAGCGGACTTCCTTTGCTCATCCAGCGTACGCTAGCGAAGCAGGTTTCCCTGTGCGAGTGTATCGGTCGCGGTCGATACGGCGAAGTGTGGCGTGGCATTTGGCATGGAGAAAATGTTGCCGTAAAGATTTTCTTCAGCCGTGACGAAGACTCTTGGAAAAGGGAAACAGAAATCTACGGGTAGGTAAACGTGATGGAAATGCAGTTGTGCGAAATAATTTAACTTACTTTTGTTGTCGTTACCATTCGCCAGCACGGTTCTGCTAAGACACGAAAATATTCTTGGATACGTCGGTTCCGATATGACTTCGCGAAATTCGTGTACCCAACTCTGGCTCATTACGCACTACTATCCACAAGGCTCACTGTTTGATTACTTGAACAGGGCTGCCGTTACCACGCACCAGATGATAACCATTTGCCTTTCGATTGCCAATGGGTTGGTGCATCTTCATACGGAAATATTCGGAACGGAGGTATTTTATTTTTCACTCGCTTCCATACAGCACCGTTAGTTCAGATATAATTGATGAAACTATGCATTTTCTTTCACAGGGTAAACCAGCTATCGCACACCGTGACCTTAAGACGAAGAATATACTTATTCGTGCCAATGGAACGTGCGTTATTGCTGACTTTGGATTAGCGGTTATGCACAGCCAGACGACGAATAAAATCGATATTGGTAACACGGCTCGCGTTGGTACGAAACGATACATGGCCCCGGAAGTGCTTGATGAGAGGTACTGGAAAGATTAGATATGAAGGAGAATATTTGCGTAATTCTGATTGAGCGTTGTCGCTTCTTCTTCTTTGCAGCATCAATATGGAATGCTTCGATGCGCTGAGGAAGGCAGACATCTACGCAATCGGGCTTATCTTCTGGGAAGTTTGTCGACGCACTATTTCTTGTGGCATAGCGGAAGAGTATAAGGTTCCGTATTACGATTACGTTTCGTCCGATCCTAGCTTCGAAGAAATGCGTAAAGTTGTTTGCGTAGACAACTATCGACCATCAGTACAGAACCGATGGACATCTGATCCAGTAAGTATAGCATTTACCTCACCGTTGTTTAAAGTATTATAATGTGATCTTATTTATTTATTTATTTTCAGTTCCTAACGGGTATGTCGAAGTTAATGCGTGAATGTTGGCACATGAACCCCAATGTGAGGTTGCCTGCACTGCGTATCAAAAAGACCCTGCTTAAGCTGGCCAGCTCGGATGAGACGATCAAAATAACACCGGACGGCGAAGTAATTCTATGATGTTCGTCAAAAGCTGTCGACGTAACGGGTGTAGAATGTCATTGTTCTGAACATTTTTGTAAATAGTCAGCATTAAGAAGGGCGCACGTTTAAAGATTTTCAGAATATGGCAGCAGAGTAGGCAGCGAGAGATATAATAGCGTTGAAAATGCCGTGTATGCTCCTAGGTATAGAGTAAAATTATTTTACGTTTTCTACAACAGAATATTATATAAATATATTATCTGGATTTCAGTTTCATGATACGCAAAACAGACTAGGCCAGTGAAATAAGAAAGCTGGATCCCGTGAGATTCGATTTTATTTTTTCTTTGTATATCTCAAGTACTTTTTTGTCTGGCAAGAGAAGTAAATAATAGAAAGTATCCAAACAAAATTATTATAAGAGCAGTTATGGCACGTACATGTGTTTCATAAAAAAATATTAATACTTGTAAAAACGTGCGGCTTGATATCTGGCAATGATAGATCTTACAGAATATCATAGTTCAATATAACGGGAAACGAGGTGAATTAAAGACTTAAAAAGAGAAGAAAAAACACATGCTTTCGAGTATGTTTTTCTATCGAATCAGTTCATAATCAACACTCCAACAACAGTGTATGCATTAGGTTTTCATTTATCCATTTTTACTTTAACTTGCCAAAGTGCCATTATCAAAATAGAAAACAAGTGCTTCTTACACGTTTGTTTGCGGCGTTTTAACGAAAAGCGATTATTGTAAATAGCGGGCTCTCATGTCGGTTAAGTTATCGAAAATTCTATATTTTTAAATTTTAACATGTACGAATGAAACAACCTATACTTTCTATGCCTATAACACGAGTACATTTGTATGTTGTATTAATTTGATTGCGAAACTGAATTATATTGTAGTTTATAGATGATGTTCAGGTTTTTTAATTATTACATCTTTCTGTGATGACAACTTTTATTAACAATAAAAACATTCCTTTCATGGATCATCATGATTCTTTCATCGGTGTGAATCATACGATACATTGTTTTTTAGGATTTACTTTTCTATTTTTTTACCATAAATGAATCTTTGGGACTCATGAATCTCTAATTGAAAGATTCATGAATCTCACAAACGAAGCAAAGAATTATTCAGATTCATGAATCTGAATCGGAGTTACACAACTCTAATCGGGACCTAACGACGCGTTTGACACAACCTCGCACTCTAAACAAACCTTGTGCGCGACGTTGACGGATCGCAATACGCTGTACTCTTTTGTTTGTTTTACAACATTTGCTGTTTAGGGATAGTTTTTTAGCAACCTGGCGTCGAAATAGTATTTTAATCGTAGTGTTCCAACATGTCCTCGTGGGAGGATGTACACGCGGTGAAGGTGAAGCGCAACAGCTTGCGTGAGAAGCTCGAGAAGCGCAAGAAAGAACGGCAGGACTTGCTCGGCAACAACAGTCCCAGCGGCACCGGCGGTGTCGTCGGCTTGATCAAGCTCGAGGCGGGTTCGAGCCTGGGAGATGACAAGGGTAAACATCTACTGACCACAATCAAACGGGAACATGGTGGAAGTGCGGGTAAAGTGGCCACGGCGGCGGCCGAACGGAAAGCAGCAGAGTGACTACTGTGCGATTTTTCTTACCAAACAGATGCATACTAGAAAAGGTGCTGTTTGCGTTGCTCCTCTGGGGAAGAAAGCATAACTCTTGATCTTGACGAAGACGAAATAGCTAGCTAGGGGGTTTTGGATTCTTTTGATTTCGGCATTGTTCCTCAGTTCTCTAAATGTGATTCACTTTTCTGTTCTGAATAGACATCGATGCGGAAGTGGAGAAATGTTTGGTTCAGGTGCTGGCCGACCAGAGTTTAATACTGCCCACCAATTCGGCGCAAATAACGGAGCGCGTGGAGCGGTCCATCCAGAAGCCGGTGCAGCGGGACTCGATCGCGTACTATCTGCACAAGCTGGCCGGACAGAACCTGGTCAACATCAAAGAGGTCAGCATCGGCGGCACGGTGGGCTATGAAGTGATCTCGGTCGAACATACCAACCTGCAGGCCCTACACAACGACATGGGCATGAACCATGTCCGCATGGCGTCGGAAGACCGGGAAACCGGGGGACGAAGCGAAAAGCGGAGGGCACCAAGGGAGACGAATCGGGCAAGATGGCCCGCGGTGCCGGTAGCTCCGGTGCAAACTCGTCCGACTCTTCGTCACTCGCCTGCAAGGCATCTGACATCATGTCGCTACTGTCGCTTCCTTCGACCAGGGAAAAGCAGAGTAAAAAGGTCGGCGAAGAGATCCTGGAGCTGCTCTCAAAGCCTACCGCCAAGGAGCGCTCGTTGGCGGAAAAGTTCAAATCTCAAGGCGGTGCACAGGTGATGGAGTTTTGTCCACACGGCACGCGCGTCGAATGTATGCGCTCGATAGAGGCAACGAACGAGGCCGCGGCCGCAGAAGAACAGAAGCGGAAGGATGCCAGTGAGGAGGCGGACAAAGACACAGATGACGAAGTGACTATCATTTCGACGGAGGCTGATGCCTGCAAAAATGGTGTGCTAGAGGTGAAAAAGGAACCGGAATCCGGTGGGGTGCCGGTACAAGCGGTAAAAGTGAAATACCAATGTAACAAACTACATTTCAAGAAGATCATACAGAACCACACGGACGAAACGCTGGGTGACTGTAGCTTTTTGAATACCTGCTTTCACATGGACACCTGCAAGTACGTCCACTACGAGGTAGACACTGTCGTTGGCCAAGCGCCCAGTAGCGTGCCCGCCAAGTGCGAGCCCACCGACGAGCGGACCGTCGGCCAGAAGCGTCCGAACACGGACCCATGCGCCACCCTCTATCCACCACAGTGGATCCAGTGCGATCTGCGCTTTCTGGACATGACCGTGCTGGGGAAGTTTGCGGTCGTGATGGCCGACCCGCCGTGGGATATCCATATGGAGCTTCCGTACGGTACGATGTCGGACGATGAAATGCGGCAGCTGGGCGTGCCGGCACTGCAGGATGACGGGCTTATTTTCCTGTGGGTTACCGGGCGCGCCATGGAGCTGGGTCGAGAGTGCTTGAAGCTGTGGGGCTACGAGCGCGTGGACGAACTGATCTGGGTAAAAACGAATCAGCTGCAGCGGATCATCCGCACGGGGCGTACCGGACACTGGTTGAACCACGGAAAGGAGCACTGCCTGGTGGGAATGAAGGGCAACCCGCCGAACCTGAACCGCGGTCTGGATTGTGACGTGATTGTGGCTGAGGTGCGTGCCACCAGCCACAAGCCGGACGAAATCTACGGCATCATCGAGCGGCTAAGCCCTGGCACGAGAAAGATCGAGTTGTTCGGGCGACCACACAACGTTCAACCCAACTGGTAGTAAACCGTCCAAATCTCGCCGTTCCATCGGAAACCAGGAACTCATCAAACAGAAAATTTTCTTCCTCTTTCCACAGGATCACTTTGGGCAACCAGCTGGATGGCATACGACTGGTGGATCCGGAATTGATCAGCTCATTCCAGAAGCGTTACCCAGACGGTAATTGTATGACTCCGGGAAAGAATCCGTAATCAGTTAAGCCACCTACAGAGAAAGAGAGAAAAGATACCCTTGACCGACCAGCAGATAAACTCTACTCAAATGCTCCGTTACGGCGGCCGGTGCCGCAATATTCGCTGGCACAAAATAAAGCAATAAACGGTTGGCTTAGTAGAGCTTCTATTGGTACACATATTCCTGTCGTGCAACCATTCCGCATACATTGTACATGTTCGATACTAACATCCGAATCCGATTTCCCTGATTTACTTAAAAAAGGGAAATCGGACATACTTCGCATGCAAGGGTTCACGTTAGGCAAGGGAAGAACTCAATCATATGCTCCGTTCCGTTGGCAGAAAAGGGGAGGGTTTTGGGGGGGAATATGTTGGGTGATCAGAACTGCGACGGTTGCCATTCTAGGCATGCGCAGGCGAGAACATATTCCCATCCGCCAAGGTTGATGGTGCCGTCGTCGTGCTCCCGATAGCATTCGGCGACGAAACGGCAGTCGAAACGGTCGTGCACTGTAATTTCCGTACCGGACCATGTGCCTGCAGCCGTGAAGGTTGTCCACATGTACGTCACCGTCACCGAGGGTGTGTGTACTGCTGAAAAAAGTGTGTGATTTAGATTTTTTTCTTCTCTGCGTTACATTACTTATCTCAAATCTAACTTTCACGACTGCCGCGCGGAGTAGCGCACTTGCTTTAATTAGTGAACACAGCAGGCTCCCTAGCATTCCCTTCTAGGAGGCGATTTGTATACCGTCGAAGCGTGCCATGTCGAGCAATTTTACGTACCGACCCTTTCCACCTCTTTGCAAACCGAAAACGAAGGCGACAAATTGAGAGCCTGTCCCTAAGTGCTTCATCTTCAACGTGTCGAGTGTGGTCCTTTCTGGTGTGCCTTCACCTTTATCCGTCGCCATCACCCGTGTGTGTGTGTGTGTGTGTGTGTGTGCGCGTTTGTGTGGGCGTGTGTTTGCCGTAACAATTTGCCACCTCCGTCGCGAATTAGTTCCTCGTAAAAGTGAACGTCCTCGTAGCCGAAGTGATAGGAAAGGGCCGAAGAAAGAGCAGAAACAACGGAAAACGACCAGAGAGACTCCCCGGAGTAGCGTGAGGGAAAGTTTTCCCCTCCCCCAACATAACACCACCAGTGACGACATCCGGAGACACAGGTACTACCCCAACGCCGTTATTGACTTTATTTCCCTTTTCATCTTCTTTTCTCTTGTCGCTTGAATTATGCTGCTTTTGCGGAAACCTTCCGATTCGCGAATGGCGCCAGCATGGCTCTAGGAGATGTCGCGTTGGGAGAATTCTTTTCGCTCTGCTTGAACCCCCCCGTTGCCCTTTAGGGAGTTATTGTCTCGCGGAAGAAATCTAGAACAATTCGAAACGAAAACATGAAAAAGATGCTGTATTGTAGCGTTCGGTTTTTCAAACATCCTGAGTACGCACATCAAGTAAGAGAATGAATTTCTTTACTTATGCCATAGATGGGAACATTCCTTAGGCTGAGGACAAATCTCTAGAGGTCATTGGGGATGACTATTGTTTAGTTAATCCAACAGAGGCACCACTTTTTTCGCGGATTCCTCGTTCGGGGATATTTCCGCTTAACAAAACGAAATTTCAACCATATGCTAGATGGGATGCTGCGGAGGCGAAACTATCTTTTTTTTGACGCACTCACATCCTTTTTGATCACCTGATTAAAAGCAACCATTTGGCATGATAGGACCTATCGAAATTTAGATGATCAAGACGGTACGGACATAATGCTTGATCCACGTCGACTCGCGGTGTCTATTTAATGCTCCACCATCCGGTCTCTTTCTCACCCTACAGCGAATCTCTCTAGTATTCCCCTGAGTTGGTATGTTTTTGTGTTGTCTTCGAGAAAAATAAGAGTGGACCAATTTAGCAAACGTAAAAATAAATATCACAACGAACGCGTGCTGGGTGGTGAGGAAAAATGTTGAACATGGCGTTGTGGCAGCTAAGCTGGTCCCGTGATCGTTTCTTTTTCCATTCGTTTTGTGTCGTAGTGTACGCAGAAGAAATCTTCCGACATCATATAATACGAAACAAACTAAAATTCTATATTTAAAAGGTGTGCCTTAACTCGTAATTTTACAAGGATAAGTTAATTAAATTTGAAGCATAATTACATGAGCTTAGCTTCAGCTTTTGATTGATTCTAAATACGATTTGTTAGCCGAAACGTGTTAGCATCCACGGCATGATGTGTCGTGCTCATCAATAGGGAAGGAAATGAAGCTAGATTGTAAATGGAGCTAATTTTATTTGATCAATCCACGCGAATAAATCAATCATAGCTCCATTACTTGCCCGATTGTGTTTGACAAAATGGATGTTCGATTTAGACGGCATTACCGTTTTATTCAGATCAACCGAACTGCTCAAAGGCAGGATACGTGCAATTAACGGTGAAATGTGCTGCCGGTGGGAGCATACAACATTAAAATTAATGCAAATTACTATGATTATGTTCGCACGGATCACCGTCCGGAGCGTTACATTAGGATATTTGATCGAATTTCCGAAAGGTTATATTGATGTACCACCACGGAACAGACTCGAGTATTAGAAATAGTTTTAATAGTGTACACTTAGTGTGTACAGATAGTTTTGATTCCATTCCATTGCAGTAATAAATTACTGCGTTTATAATGGTGGAAATGTACACATTTGATCAACATAATTCAACAAATCTTTTAATTAAATAAGAATTTGTTCGTCAATCATCAATGGACAATACTAATTCCACATCCACGATGCAATGTACGATGCTCTTTCCGGATGAAAATTGATCAACTTTTACATGAAAATCATTTTAGGGGAAAGTGGGGCAAAATGCTCCGTCTTTCTGTGACGTGGGAATAGGATCTTGGTTTAACAAACTTGAATGACTACGATAGAATTTGGGTTTCACTTAAGGGATGCATGTTGTCTCTCCTTATCTTATCAAAAAATCAACCGCATAGTTGTCGTTTGCGCCTTGTTTTCGGGTGTCCGAACATCTATTTGAAGCACTGTATACATATGATTGCGTCATGGCGTGTCGCGAACCGCGTTTAGCAAAGTGTTCTCCGCACTTGCGGGCAAAGGAAGGAAGTGCAAGAGAGAGAGAGTAGCTTGTGGAGCAAGTGAGAGAGACAAAATAGTGGTGGAGGAGATATCACAGAAAAGTGTTCGAACACGTTTGGCATGCGTAAGCATGCTGTCATTCGCGAACTCTGCCCGGAGACTCCTTGACGTGCTTTGCGCAGTTCAACAGTCGGCTCGGTCGCGTGTGCTAAAACATAAACAGCGTAGTGGTTGCTGAGGTAATGTTTATGTTTTGAGGCTCCCTAGAGCTAGAGATAGTGTGTTAGTGCGGTACTCGTTGGATTTTAAAAAGTGAAAACATCCCTAGTACAATCCAATGGAAGTGAAAGTGAAAACGATCAACTAGTAGCTATCTATGGCCTGGCGATATGTTCACGTGGGGTGTTTTAAAAGGATATCCAAAGTTGGATACGTGGTCCTTCATATCCGATTTAACACGTGTCCCGCCGTGTATGGAACGACTGCCCTTGAATGCCTACAGTGTTCAAAAAAACTATTGCACGCACCAATGGGATCAAGTGGAGTTCAAGTCAAGTCAAGGTCATGGTCATGGTCGACAGGAAATGTTTACTGTTGTCTTCATCATATGACTGTTCGTTCTGAATCATTGCCGGACTCCCTTTATGTTGCAATATTTACCCTTCGTCTTTATCTTATCTTCTTCTTAGTGGGCCCTAAACCCGGCTCGTTATCGATACCGCTCTAACTCGGTTTTAGATTATTATGCTTCGGTAATGATACCGTTGTGGGATAGAAGTGACGATAGCTCCTCCATGATGGCCGTGTTGAACATCTCCAATCATCCAATAATCGGGTTCGCCACTTTGTCGCTGATGTTGCCGCTCGTTGATTTGAAAAGGCTCGTGTGTGTTGTCCTTACTGACTTTGGCTTGATTTGTTTCGGTTTTGATTCAATTTACCGACACGCTACGATATAATAGAATACATTAATGTTACGTTTCATTTTTAGATGTTTACCCTTTTTAGTTTTCGGCCTGTCTATCGCGCACAACTTGATTGAAACACGTAACGTTTTCCGTTTGTTCTTGGCACCGATTTACCTTCGCTTTTTCCTTTATCGCAACGCAGAAGGCAAGAAGTATGGCCGGGTTCACGTCCCAAGCTGCACTGCGCTCCAAATGGGGCGATCTGGTCGAAAGTGGTACCACGAACATTGAATCCGCGACAGACGTTTCGCAGGGACTGAAACATGTGGTCGGATGGCTCAAACAGGTGTTGTTGTTGTTGTTGTTATACACTCTTAACAGTAACACGTGCGTAGTATTTTTCCCCTACCGCCCCTCCAACCCCCCCAGAAACCTGCATCAATTTTTTAAGTGTTGTTATAATTTGTCCCAATACAACGTACCTTCCCTCCAGGCGTGTTTCTGATACACTCGATGTAGGGCTTGGTTATGTTGTGTATGCTGTTGTGTGGGTGTGTGTGTGTTTTTTTATTTTCAAAAACATGTTTATGCTAACCAAAGTTTAGAAACCCTATCCACCACGTGGTCCATTCAATTTGTCTACAAATAGTTCTTGTGACCGTTTTCCCTTTTCAATATTTGTTAGTTTCAGATGCACAATTATTTCGAAATGCCTACATGCAAGTCAGGAGCCTACCAGTCAGCTGACCTATAACAACCACTTTATGCGTTGCCATTTGTTGGGTATTAATTGTAAATATGGGTCTTTAAGTCAGCAAGGACGAGAATAATTTGTAAAATAGATACCTTTTTGTTAAAATTATTTCATGATTGTTGAACTACATTATTAAGTTTATAAAAAAATATAAAATTGGTATTAACTTATTTTACATGAGTCCTATCAATAGTAGCCTTACCAATCGTGCTAGATTAGGATCTAAAATAGATTAGGAATGCCTTGAACTTCGCCGGTAACGCTCTTGTTGACTTAGCGTCTCTCTGTTTTTCTTTTCCTCAATCTCTCTTTGTGCTGTTAAAAATAATATTTATTTTCAAAAACGATTTGACCTCATTTTCCCCTGTTATAATCGATTAGTTTTGAAAAGTAGTACGAATTGATGTGTGTGAATGTGGAGCAAGCAGTTCGGATACGAAAATTGGCTAAATAAATCTTTTTCCTTTGCGTTTTGACTTTAAACTTCTTCCACAGGCTTCCGTCGAAGTTAGAGAGGCGGGCAAGCGAGCGGTTACACAGATCCAGCATAACACACCGAGCCTGCTGCACCTTCATACGACGACACTGATCCGCCAGGTGAATGATCGCGACTGCGTCGGTGGAGTCGGAACCAGCAGCGGCAACAGCATGATCGGAGCAACGGACAAGTTAACCATCATCCACTACAACGATGTGTACAACATCGACGCCAACAGCAAATCGGAGCCGATCGGTGGAGCCGCCCGGTTCTGCACGGCCGTCAAGTCCTTCGCCCAGCTGAACCCATTGGTCCTGTTCAGTGGGGACGCCTTTTCGCCCAGCATGCTCAGTACGTTCACCAAGGGTGAACAGATGGTGCCGGTGCTGAATGCGGTTGGAACACACTGTGCCGTTTTCGGGAACCACGATTTTGGTACGTTCGGTCGGTTGCCGGCTCTATAAAGAATTTGCTTCATGTAAGGGCTTTTGGTTTTCTCTCACCCCCGCAGATCATGGACTGGATGTGCTTACCGATTGGGTGGAGAAGACGAATTTCCCGTGGTTAATGTCGAACGTGGTGGACAATGAAACCGGACGACCGCTGGGAGGCGGTAAAATAACGCACATCCTGCATCACAACGACGTGAAGGTGGGCCTGATCGGGCTGGTGGAGAAGGAATGGCTCGACACGCTGCCGACGATCGACCCGAACGAAGTGACGTACATTGATTTCATCAAGGCGGGAAACCAACTGGCCGATGAGCTACACAATCAAGTATGTTCGAGTACGCCAAGTATGCGAGATGGCACTGATGTGAATATTTTTTCCTTGTTGTCCGGCAGGGTTGTGATGTGATTATAGCGTTAACACATATGCGCACTCCGAATGACATTGAGCTGGCAAAACATAGTGGCCACATTGATCTCATCCTCGGTGGACACGATCACGTTTATGAAATACTGAATGTAAGTGACAATGAGGTGACCTCCATTGGCTGAGGCAACTTTCTAGAATGAAGCTTTTCTTTTCTCGTCCCGCAGATTGAAGATACTCATGTGGTGAAGTCTGGCACGGACTTCCGGCAGTTTTCGAAAATTGGCGTTTGCCTGGAGCGGAATGAGAATGGCAAAATCAACATCAACGTCGAGAAGGTCGATGTCAACTCGACGAAGTACGCCGAAGACCCGGCACTGAAGGAGGAACTGCGCAAGTACTCGGAAACGATCGAATCAAAGATGCACGAGGTGTTGGGAACGTTCGCGGTGGAACTGGACGGTCGCTTCTCGTCGATACGCACGTCGGAGACCAACCTGGGCAACTGGATATGCGACGTGGCGCTGGCGGCCACCGGCGCAGACTGTGTTATGATCAATTCTGGCACGTTCCGATCGGATCAGATACACCCGGCCGGTCCGTTTATGATGCGCGATCTGGTCAACATCATTCCCATGCAGGACCCGCTGATAGTGCTGGAAGTGACGGGCAAAATTCTACACTCGGCGCTGGAAAATTCCGTCTCCACGTATCCGAAGCTGGAGGGTAGATTTCCGCAGATTGCCGGCATGTCGTTTGCGTTCGATCCGAGCAAACCGCCCGGCAATCGAGTCGAAGTGAAGCTGGTGCGCGTTGGCGATGAGTGGCTAAACCTGGAGCAGAAGTATACGCTCTGCATTAAGAGCTACATCCATGGCGGTTGCGACGGGTACACCATGTTCAAGGGATGCCGCGTGCTAATGGATGACGATGCTGCCCCGGAGCTCGGGTTGGCAATTCAGAACCACTTCAAAGCAATCGATGTGCGCATGGGCAAGGCACACCACACCAAGCACCGGCAGTCGCTGGTCACATTGTCACGCCGCCACAGCATGGTGCAGATGCTCGAGAATCTGGAGCTGGATGGTCCGACGCCGATACGGCGAAAGTCTTCCGTGACGCCACCGAAAATGGAGCACATCAGTAACAACCGTGGAAAGGTACGGAATAGCATGAGCAGTAGCAATTAGCGCCAGTCGCCTTAACCGATCCGTTTGGTTTTCCCTTTACAGCTCCTTCGGCGTGCTTCTTTGGATGACTTGGAGCAAAACAGCTGCCAGTTGGCGCCGTCCATACAGCACCGGATTGTCGTAGTGCAGAATGAAGATGTAAGAGATGGTGGTTTTATTGCGAATCTCGCGCAACCGTGCTAATTCGTTTTCGTTTTCTCTCTCTTCATTCCGCTCCACTTTTCCGGTGTTACAGCACATCCGTGAACTGATTTTTAAGCGTGAAACAATCGAAAAAAATTCCGTTATCAAGGAGACCGATGAGCTTACACCCTAAGATTACGTTGTTGCGTTCCATGTCCAGAGGCGGCCGTATCTAACCTGCACTGATAACAATAGTGAACAAAAGCTTCTCTCGCAAGCATGCTTGTACAGAGGATGTTTTGTAATTTTTAAATCTCCTGAATGAATGTTAGTGTTCCGTGTCGGCCGCTCCGGTGATGATGTGTATTGTCATGTTAAATGCAAACTACAGTGTTGGAATATTGTTTATATAAGCAAACCGACGAACAGATAGGGAAGTGGCCGATGAGGCCGTAGCAAAACTGTAGAACATGCTTAAATAACCGCTAATAGTTTGTCGTGATAGTGCTTGATATTGCTAATGTAAACGTAATGAAACAAAAACACAAACAACAACAGAGGGATGAACCATTCATCACAATGAAATGCAAAGGCTTTAAGAAAGACGGAAGATCACCAAGAGAAGATAAGATCGACGAAGTGACTGGTAAGCAGTCTCAAGTGCTCATTGTGCATTATTTGCATTTTACTAACAATTTATTGTTAGTAGATTGTGTAGGTTTAATTATGATGGTTGTTTTGTGTTCAATGCACCAACTTCCGATTGTATTGGTCTTGTTTGTTTTAAAAACTGTTCCCGTAGGACGTTCTTGCGACTGATTGCTAATGCATATGTTCTACGGCTAGTATGTATGTACATCAATATTTTACTTCATTTGCAAAGAACACATTATTGTTGACATAGTCTGTTATATCCTGTTGAAATTTGTTTCGAAGCGTCTGCCGCAGAGCAATTTTACACCTATGTCATGCACCATCCATGACTCGTCCTCAACATTTGATGTAGGTAGCCCTTGAAACCAACGTTGGCGTAAAAAAACTGATCGATTTGTGAAGGATATATATCTGAAATATTTTAACAGATCGCACATGTTTATTATGGATTGCGTTTATTAATTAGTGTAAGCGAACCAATCGTACATCCGAATGCCTTCGTACAGCAGCAAGATGCGAATACATATATTCTACAAACAACAGCAAATTAAATTTTAGTTCCGAAATTTCGTACGAAAATAAACGGTTAGTTTGAAAATTATGGCAACATAAAGTTCTAGTACTTTTTAGTTGTCAACATTTGTTGCTTTTTTCTTTTGATGACAACTGTCAAAATGTACCACAAACCGTAACCTTCATAGTCTAACGAAGCTTTGGAAGGAACGATTGCAAACTCCAGTGTTTCTGTGAAACTATTGTTAATTTTGTACATAAAATCATGTAAAAGAGTGCTGCATGGTGCATTAAACACCCCGAAGCTTAAGTGCGAGTTGCAGAATCTTGAAGTGATGTGTCTTATCCGCTAGGAATAGGCCATATTTTGATGTTGCTCTCACGTGTGGTAATGGGCACGTAGGTGTTTTTATTACGCTGGTCCATACATATTGCCTCCTGCAGGGGAGGTGTGTGTTGGATTGCGGCCGCTGCCGAATGGCCAGCACTTGTAGGATTGAAAGGCAAATTGGAAATCAGCATACTTAAGGCTAGCGCTTCTGACTACAGTAATTAATGCTTCGGCGAGCAGACGGAATCGGTCGATTGGGGTGTGCTGTCATTGCGTTGTCAACTCCGGCTCCACTCCCGGAGTTAAAACACGCACCCGAGGAAGAAGCAGTAGGATTGATTGCAAGATTCTATCCCCACTTATCGTCGTTCCTGTGAACATCGCCGAAGGTTCACCGAAGGTGCGGTGGACTTTTTGGGACCTGTTCTTCATCAGTATTTGTTTAGTTCTTTTACTACACCCTCCCGGAGGGCTGCGTGTCCCAGGGAACCCACATCCGCCTGAAGATGTTAACACACAAAAATAATCAGGGGGGCCGGAAGAAAATGCAGGTAGGTGAAAAGCAGCTCAACCGACTGGTAAACTAGTAACATCCGGTTCCGTCGTTTAAGGTTTCGTTCGTTATAAGAGATGCGGAGGAAAAAAGGCACAGAAATGGAGTGAATGCACTACAGCTAGACAGTGTAACCGGACGGCTGTATTCGGCTGGCCGGGATGCAATCATTCGGTTGTGGAACTCGACGCAAACCAACTCCCACGAACCTTACATTCAGAGCATGGAACATCACAACGACTGGGTGAACGATATTGTGCTTTGTTGCGGTGGAAGAAACTGTAAGCATTCGGCCCGCTTGGATGTCTCTTTGGCTTTGGAATCGCTAACGATTCGTTTCATGTTTTTCCAGTGATAAGTGCGAGTTGTGATACGACGGTAAAGGTATGGAATGCGCATAAAGGCTTCTGCATGTCGACGCTTCGGACGCATCGCGATTACGTGCAGGCGTTGGCATACGCCAAGGACCGGGAGCAGGTCGCAAGTGCCGGACTGGACAAGGCAATCTTTCTTTGGGACGTGAACACATTGACGGCGCTAACGGCTTCGAACAACACAGTGACAAGTAAGAAGGAAAAGAACTGTATTGAGTGGGATGTTAGTGACTGAAATCGTTACCGCTTATCGTTACAGCATCCAGCATATCGGGTTCTAAAGACTCCATCTACAGTCTGGCGATGAATCCGTCCGGGACGATCATCGTAAGCGGTTCGACGGAAAACACGCTACGCATCTGGGACCCGCGGACGTGCAATAAGATTGCCAAGCTGAAGGGACACACGGAAAATGTGAAGGCGTTGGTGGTGTCGGAAGATGGTACGCAGGTCGTGTCGGGAAGCTCGGATGGGAAGATCAAGCTTTGGAGCATCGGGCAGCAGCGCTGCATACAGACGATCAGCGTGCATTCGGAGGGCGTATGGTGTTTACTGATGACGGACGGGTTCTCGCACGTAATCTCGGGCAGCCGGGATCGAAAGATCGTCATGACGGAGCTGCGCAATCCGGCCAACAGTGTGCTGATCTGCGAAGAGCGGGCGCCCGTTCTCAGCATGTGCTACAACATCGACCAAACGGGCGTGTGGGCGACGACGTGGAATTCGGACATTCGCTGCTGGAAGCTACACAAAACGGATAAGCTGTGCAACTACAGCTATTCGAACAGCTGCAGCAGCATAAACAATGGCAGCGGCGAAACGCCGTCGATGGTGAACTCCACGATATCATCGGCAGGTCCGGGATCGGACGGGAACGCATCTACCTCCGCAAACGCCGCCGGCAAGGGCTACGAGGTGGCGTGCATCAAGGGTGGCGCTGCAATCAAAAAGTATCACGTGCTGAACGACAAACGATTCATGCTGACACGCGACACAGAGGAGAATGTGGCCATCTACGACGTGCTGAAGGTGAAGAAAGTGGAAGACCTGGGCAAGGTGGACTTTGACGAGGAGGTTAAAAAGCGTAGTCAACGAATCTATGTGCCGAACTGGTTCACGGTGGATTTGAAAACAGGGGTAAGTGACCAACGCCTACTAGATGCGTGTACGATGGGTTGCTTTGCTAATATGAATTAACATTTTCCGAACTTCTTTTGCATTTCCACCAGATGCCAATGATAGTGTTAGGGCAGGATGAGGTCGATTGTTTTGCGGCGTGGGTGTCGGCGGAAGCTGGCTTACCAGAGCACGCGGAACCGGGGTCGGATCCGAAGGTAAACTATGGAAGCTTGCTACTGCAGGCGTTGCTGGAACACTGGAAACCACCGCCACCACACCATCACATGCCGGGCGGCCCGGTGGACATGGAGAACGGTTGTGACGGTGACATTAGGGGCAACGAGTACTTTAGCGTACCGAAGCACACGCCGATCATATTCAGCGAGGTGGGCGGCCGGAACGTGTGCCGGTTGCTGGTGAAGGATGCGGCGGGCGAGACGGAAAGTGCGCTGCTCAGCGATACCGTGCCGTCGTGGGTCACCAACGTGGTGATCGACCGGACACTGCCCAAGTTCATCAAGCTTCCTTTCTACCTGCTGGCGCATCCGTCGATGTTTAAGCAAGATCGCAGCAAAAAAGTAAGCATTTATCCGTTCTATTGGTTCGTTTTCAAAACATGACAAACACTGTTACTGTACACCAAGGCAAGATTGGTTGCAATCACATTTTACGTGGCTATTTTTACTCCGTAATGTGTTTTTTGTGTCCCATAACGCGGTGGTGGCTATTTCGGTTAATGTTTGCCGTTCGCCTTTATTCACGAAAAAGCTTGATCTCACCAACCAGGAACGTCTGATCGCGAACGAGTTCATCCAGTGCCGGAAGGTTTGCGAGCATGTGCTGGAGAAGGTGCTCGGCACGGAGCTACCGGCGGCCGCCATCGGCAACAGCACCGGCAATTCCAACTCCTCCCAGAACAACAGCCAAAGTGACGCCAACTCCGAGGGCAGCCAAGTGCCGGCGGAGGAACGGATCGAGCTACTGTGCAACGATGTGGTGAGTTTGAAGGCGCATTTTCTTCTAACAATACGCGTACCTGGAAAACCCTTTTTTCTAATCTATCAACTTTCTTTCCGGTCCATCAAGCCGTGCGACCCGAACATAGATCTCCGAACAGTGCGGCATTTTATCTGGAAGCAATCGTCCGACTTGACCTTTCACTACCGAACGAAACCAAACTACAGCAGCTAAAATAATCCGTCTAACAACAAAACTGTCTAACCAAGGCCCGTGCAAATTTGGTAGAAGCCTCAACTAACCTTAACCGGATCGTAAAAAAATCATCGGCCAGCACAAGATCTCAGAAGCTGGCGGGGGATCACACAATGGACACGCGAAGGACATATGGTGCACTTTCCACTTTTTCTTTTAGCTAGTTTGTGCAGTTCCGTTTGCCCCGACGTCCCAAAAACCGATAGGTCTGCATGCTGAGAGTATTTTGTTGGGAAACCCTACCCTAGCGAACGCGGGCCGTGTAGTGGGAACTTTAAATGCCACCCATCCTTAAGTAATGCTATTTACTATTCAATAGGCATAGATAGGTTTTAGTAAAGAAAGCAGAACAGAAAATCAGTCCCTCGGTGTAAGGTAGCGGTATGTAGCGGTGTGGGAGCGGTGGATTTGTTAATTTCCCCCTCTCGTTCTCTCGTTTGTTAGAGATTTACTTTCCTCCCTCTATTGCGTTCGCGAGTTCGACGAAGGACGCGCCGGGAACGGAGGGTTCATGTAACTTTTCGTTTATCGTCGCGCGCGCTCAACGACGAACCGGGCGACACTGGGCCGTAAGGGGATGCTGTGATTTCTATGTTTAAAGTGTTGTTATTACGTGTACGTGCTTCTACGACAAGCATCCATAACCCCGTTTTACACCCAGAGAAAGCGAATGCAAAAACAAAAATCACACTCAAGTATAATGTAGTAATTCAAGCTCGAAACCGCAGCATTGAAGCAACAACAACAACAACAACGCAGATAACAAATATTATTGTTAGGCTAGAGTGAAAGGAACCGGGAAGGTTCCCGTTCCTGTCAGTCTCGTAGTCGTCTTCTAACCAAATCTTCTCCTTTTCCACTTTCCTCGTTTTCCCCCTCTTCCCCTTGCTCCTCGAGGCACCTGTAATAAGTCATGATTAAGCTATAAGATTCAAAGTGATAGGTATTTGTAACGAACAAAAGAAAAGATATAAAAAGAAAGATGCATAGTATGAGGTAATTCTAAGCGTATCCAGGCAATTATATAGAATAACATAAAATAAAACAACCATAGTAAAAGAATCTAGCAAGGAGAGAGTGCGTAAGAACGAAATTCGTGAAGCGTTGCCGAAAATTTAAACTTCATATTCATGTTTTTATTTCCTCTATTCCTCTACCTTACAGCCTTTTGTTTCGGATCGCTTTTCCATCGGTGATTACAGGTGATTTGGCAGCAATAGACCCACCTTTCGCCTCCTCATCACTTGGTGTCGCAAAGGAGGGCCACTCCGCGAAGGATCCAGTGCTCGGGTGGTTTCATTGTTTGCAGCCAAAGTGGTGTGATGTAGTTGAGATCGGTGCGGTTCGCCTTCTTGTACACGGGACACTGAGGCAAAAGTGAAGTGTGTTAGTGATTATGTGCGTGTGTGTTAAGTGTGAAATTGGTTCTGCGCTGTTTGCTTACCTCGTACAGTTTGGCATCTTTGGGTGCGGTCGAGTTGATGGCGTAAACGTGTATGACCGGCATGGGCGAGTAGAGAACCTTGTTCGTGGCCTCTTGTAGCCGCACATGGCGCCGATCCCAACAGGCCCCGTCCAGGTAGAGCCCGTACACATACACACCTTCCGGTGGAGCGGCCTTACACTCCTCGGTCAGCATCTGCGTGACGTCGTTGTGCAGCGTGATCATGTCGAGCGCCCAACCCTTGTGCTGGCGTGCCACCTCCTGTCGCATGGCGGTAAGGAAGCCCTGCGGGTTAAAGAATCCCGTCATCCAGAACATGTTCGGTCGGCGTCGGAAGCACCAGCCGTTGAGCTGCACGTTCCGCTCGATCAGCTCCGTAAACCAGAAGCCCATCGAAGCAGACGCCCAGCTGCCCCGCTTCCACACTGTTGGGACACGAGCATCGTAGATGTTGTCCAGGGCGTCGCGGAGTTGCTCGTTCATGATAATAACGCCGTCGATGGCCAGCAGCAGATCGTTGAGCGTTTGCCGCACGAGCAACAGGATGCGCTGGATTCGGTCAATTTCCTGGCGAAGGAAAATGTTCATCGACTCTTGGAGTCCCATCGCTCGGAGACGCTCCTTCACTGCGTACGGATCGTATGGGGCTGGCACCTTGGAGAGCATTTCCCGCACCAGCCTTGCGACGGTCACTTCACGCGTTTCACCCCCGCCACCGGTTGATTCTGCATGATGAAGAGAACGGCGGATAAAATGAGCACGATGAGACAATGCGGTTCCCGTGGCTTACCTTTCGGTTGAATCGATAAGATGGTATCGAGGATCTCCTTGGTCGTGTTACTCTGGTAGGTGATGTCCGCGTTTGAGTGCAATCCATAAACCTGCGGTGGATCGATCAGGGGCATTCGGTCGATCTCCGCGAGGTACTCCTCGAGCGTGCGGAACCGCATAATGCGATACTCGCGGTAGAACCGGAACGACTCGTCGAACATGGCGTCGGAGAACCAGACGCGAGCGAACGTGTTCAGCAGTCGCTTGTCGTAGTCGTCCGTCACGCGCCCCCCGTACTGCACCTCGCCCAACATGTAGCGAAGCGTTTTCCAGCTTACCCGGCCCACCTTCGGGTCGAGCGCTTCCAGGTGGTTCTGCACGAACAGGCAGCTCGCCAACCAGTCGGCCGAGTTGAACTCGTACGGGATGTTCCAGCCGAGCGGGCCAAACTTGCGTCGCTCCTGGACCACCGTATGCAGGAAGGAGATACCGTAGATGAGCGGCACGTACAGCGGTGAGTCGCTGTATTCGAACATCTCGAGCGACATCGAGGCGTAGGTGCGCTTCAGACCCGCCTTCACTCCGGACGGCGGTTCGTTGGTGAACTTGACCGCCATCTGCAGGAACGAGATCGGGAACTGCGGGTGCGGCTCGGTCGTCATCCAGATGCGGAAATCGTTGTGATACCCGCCCGGACCGAGCTCGAGCAGCAGTAGCATCAGCTCGTTCATGTACTCCAGCCCAAGGTGACAGTTCTGCAGCAACACCCAGGACCCTTTTTCCAGCGAGTTGGCCACCAGCTTGCGTGCGTGCACCTCCTGACCCTGACCCATCGAGATGGCATGACACTGGATGCCGTTCTTTTTGGCGAAGCTCTCGATGGCGGGCGTCGGATCGGAACCCATCGAAAGGAAGCACACGAGCGGGGTTAGTGGACGACTTTCCTCGAGCAGGTTGTCGTAGCTGACCACTACCGGATCGGCGAAGCGTTCTCCGAGTGACGCACTCAGATAACGGCGACTCTGGGATAGTGTTCGATCGGGGCACCAGGAGCGGATGAGCAACAGCCTCCGGAAGGCGTCCAGTGCTTGAAATGCACCGCCACCCGGCAGCGGCTCCTCTTCGGGTGCTTCCTTGGAAAACCAGCTCTTCCAGGGCTTCTCGTTGGAACGAATGTGCTCGAGGATCGTCGCGTACTGCTCGAGTCGGGAAAGCTGCACCAGATTGAGCCACGTTACGTCCGAGATCCAACGGTACGGTTTCTCCGGACAGGTGTTGATGTCCAGCGCCGCTCCGCCCTTAATAAGCGTCTGAAACTCGGCGTGCGTGATCGTCCGACGCTGGAGGTCAATGTTCAGCGCCATCAGCAGCACGAACAGGTACTTATGGACCTCATACAACCCCCGGGAAACGTAGCGAAAGATGTCGTACGTGAGATACTCGATGATGTTATTGATGCGTCGCGTGGGAATCGGATGACGATCGGAGCGTGTCATCGAGATATCGAAACGTTCCAGGAACTGCACCAGCGAGGTCTGATACATGTTGTTCACCATGGTCATGCTGCAGATGAGAAAGTAGAGCACGCTGCCACGAGCCGCCACCGGCCGATACTCTTCCCGTGCCAGATCGATCTTGATCTCAGTGTCGCGTGCGATCTTCAGCTTCTCGCGCACCTCAATGGAGGTTGTTTTGCTCGTGCGCAGGACCCCAATGACCGTTACGTCGTCCACCAGGCTGCCCTGTGTGGTGGACAGCTTGTGCAGTAGGTTCGCCTCGAGCTCTTGCATTTTGCGCCGATTCGCCGTCACGTCCTTGATGAGGTTGGTGCGTTCCGACTCGAGCTCGCGCTTTTCCATCATGATGACGCGTCCGAGCAGCTGATCCTCGAGTCCGCGCATCGTGACGGTAAAGTCGATGATGGACGTGCGCGCCGACACTTCTGGTGTGTACAGCGGATTCGGAAGCTTGGTCGTCATGTACATGCGGAACGAGTCGTGCACGTCGACCTCCTTGTCGCCGATCTTCACCTTGTACGTGTTGCCCATTTTGATGTAGTTTCTCTCCAGCACGTTGTCGAGCACCGGATCGAGCTCTTCGCCAATGTCCTCGATTAGCATCGGGTAGCCGAGCGTTACGCAGTCCTCGATGTGATTGCGTAGGTACTTGTGATTGAGGGAGGTGACAACCAGACCCGAACCGGATTCCTTGCTGCGGATCCACTGTTTACCTTGCGACTGCGGATCGATCAGGAGTGGATAGCGTGCCGCCTTCGTCACGATGATGCCATTCTGCACCGACAGCTCGTCGTTCGGGAGGCCCTGCAGGTTCCACTCGCCGACGGTGGCCGCATCGGTTAGGTTTTCGGCGATACTAATGTTGCGCGACACCGGAATACGGCGTTGGTTCAGCTCGGCCGCCCAGCTCGTCTGCAGCAGTGTGCGATACTCTGCGTTGAAGGGACCCGCGTAGGAGAGGAAACCGGTCAGTATCAGTACATCGCCCACCAGCCGCTCGGTTTCGTCCTTGAACTGTTCCAGCTGTTCCGTCCAACGGACGCGCTCATCCGCCAGTCCGTCTATAAGCGCCGACGCGGCGTCCATTTTGTCCTGGCACCGTTTGGCGTCATCCAATACGGCCTGCTTTTTCGCCATCGCCTCGTCGAAGGCACGTTGGACCAGGGCCAGCTCTTGTTCCTTCGCTTGCAGCAGTGCCTCGGCCGTAGCCTTCTCGGCCATCGCTAGATCGAGCTTCTTCTGCTGGCGCGCAAGGTTGGCCTTCAGCGGGAGCACATCCTTGTTGACGTCGTAAAAGTCGGCCATTGCAATCGTCCACCGGAGCAGACCGGCCACGTTACCGCAGGCCGCCTTTGCCGCTTCGTACGTGTAAAGGTGATAGTTAAAGTACGGCATCATGAGGTCGACCGTCTCGGCGTTGATCAGATCGGCCTGATAGCGCACGATCCGTCCGAGGAAGCCCGTGTCGGCCATCACCTTGAGCGACTGCTCCCATGAGGCCAGCAGAAACTGGCGCTCGTCGTCGGGACGCACGGGTAGTACCCGCCGACCGAACAGGATCAACACCACGTCCATGATGAGCGTGATCAGGTACGGTGGTTTGCCCAGTTTCCGTACCGTCGCGATGTCGGCCGCCGTTACTGTTTTAAGAGCTGCCTCGGCCTGCTCAAGGGCGGGTCGGGCCGCTTCGAGTTTCTGCTCGGCGACGCGCGCATCCGCTTGAATCTGGTCCACCAGGACGTCGGCTCGGTTCTTCACGGCGAGCACGTCCGCCTTCACCAATTCGGCCGCTCGTTGCGATTCGGTGACGGATGTCAGCACCAACTCAGCCGCACGATTCGCCACGACAATCTCTTTCTCCTTTTCCGCCAGCTCCAACCGCAGCACATCCACCGATTCGGCCGCTTCGATCAATTTCACCAACCCTGTTTGCATTCTGCCCGCCAGGACGGCGATGTTTTCATGCTTTTGCCGATAGATCACTTTGTATCCCTCGAGGAAGGACAGGAAAGACTTGGGCGTGACGTGTGTCTGACGTCGGAAGCGCTCAAAGTACTCGGCACAAACCTCGGCCACACGGTTCTGGACAAAGGCCATGATCTCAATCAGGCGCAACTTCACGTCCGCGCTGCAGACGACGTGGTAGTTGGATAGGAAGTGCGTCGACACCGCGACCAGGGCATCTTCAGGCCACCTCTGGAACCAGTCGACCGTGCAGCCCGAGATGAGTCCGGGGAACTTGAGCGAGCGGGCACGGAATTTCTCACCGACCGGCGAAAAGCAGAGCACGATGTGCAGATTGGCCCGGGCCCGTGAGATGAAGAAGTCGTACAGGTTGTCCTGCGTCGGGATGCGCCGCGGATCGACCTTCTTCATCACCGGGATTAGCTCGTTCGTGATTTGGTCGAGCTCGTCCTTCGGGAACAGGTTGGCGATCTCGCCCGAGCTGAGCACGTTGTTTATGTACTCCAGGAAACCCTCGTCCTTGATGTCGTTGTCGGTGAAGATGAACGTGATGCCCTGCCCTTCAACGCCGGCCACATGGTACAGGTACTTCAGATCCTCCAGCAGATTGTTCACACCATAAGCCCTCGTCATCGTGATCTGGTAGGATTTGTATCCGGCGATAAACGATGCAAGCCGCGTGAGGCTTTGCTTGCCCGAACCTCCGACACCGACCAGCAGTGCGTTTCCTCTCGGTGTTCCGATGATTCGCGCAATTATCATCAGATGTACCAGAGCGTCTCGGAAGAACACCAGGTCCATAGCCGCTCCACGCACTTGCTCGTTGTACTGCTCCAAAAACATCTGCACTCGGGTGGTCGTCTCGGCGAAGCCAGGGATTTCTTCGTACAGCTTCGGTGGTTCCAGGCTGCAATCGTCACCTTCCTCACCGGTCGGCTCCGGTGCGTCTCGTAGGAAGTCGACGAAGAACTGCTCTTCTTCCTGATAGTGCGCCTCGAAATCGCCCTCCAATTCCTGCTCGGCCATCGAACGCAGCTGCTTCACGAACCAGCTGCGATCTTCCAGATTTGTAAACCGATCAGCGATGACTCGAGTGCATTCGTGCTTCCAGAGCTGAAACAAGAGAACCGAAAGCATTTAGTGCTAACCTCTTTAGAGAAAGCTCTCTGTTCGACATACATTGATTGCCGTCCCGATTGTTTGGCACTGTTCGGATTTGATCTTCAGCATACCCTCCCATATCCGCGACAGATCGCGAAGATTGAACACGTAATGGAACTTGGCCGGTGTGGGTAGCATTTTAGTCTTCACCGCTTGCCAAAGCTTGCGCGTCAACGGTACCAGACGTGGCACGAAGCGCACTATCTCCTCGATGAACCGCTCGGCGCAGAAGTATCCTTCGCCGAGCACGCCGAATATTTTGTCCATCGAACGGTTGCTCGGAATGGCACAGTTGAAGGTGCAGAACTGGCGCTTCAGACGTGGCGGGATGTCGTTGCGACCACCGCCCGGATGGATCATCGCGGCCAGCATCTGCACGTCGAGGATGGTGAGAAAGTCACCCGGTTTGTCGAGCGAGTAGAATCCCCGGTTCTCCATCAGCTGGCGGACGATTTCGTTCGTCACCTGGTCGCCCCACTCGTTCACCACCGGCATGTTGACGTCGTCGATGAAGATGGACATCCGGCGCTGCTGCGGCGGGCCGTACGTCGTGCCGACGCGCTTCTCCACGTACGACTCGATGATCCGCTGGAACATGTTCGGTGTGGTGGCCGACGAAAAGTTGAAGCTCTTCGCCAGGTGATACTCGGGGTCGTATTGCAGCAAGTAGCCCTTGATCATGACAGTTTTGCCGGTGCCTTGCTCGCCGATCAGCAGCACCGCCTTGCTCTGTCGGGCAACCAGGTCGATGAGGAACGACGTCCGCACATTGTCGACGTTCGGTACGAGGATGCTGGCAAACTCCGGAACGCTATCCCTCGGGTAGACGTATTCCTCGATGCGCTCGTTCCAATGTTGCCAGTTGCCTTCCGCCGATACGACGTACTCGAAGATAGTTTCACCGGGTTGAAGCTTGGGCCACTCTGTAAAAGGGATCAACAGCTGTACTGGTTGCCGTGCAAGTGCAACAAACTTATCAATTCTACTAACTCATCCGCGAAGTGTGTTTGGCGATGAATTCTCCCATCTTTTCGCGATCATCCAGCTCTAGTGCTGCTCCCAGTGACCACATCAGCGAGAACAGGAACAATCGCTCGACGTGTACATCGCTAAAATCTGCCAATGCCTGCGAACTATCGTGCTCTCCGTGCGGGGATAGTAGACCCTCCAGGAGGTCACAGCACTGTCGAATGTAGATCGCTTCTAGCAGCTTTATCTTGGCGTTCAGCTTCGTTTGCACAAACTCGTGCAGATCGTTATAGATCTTATCGAACAAGCGTCGAAGCAGAGGGGCCACATCCGGAGCTGCCTTACGCTTCAACCAACCGTTGAGGATCGGTTCCCAGCGCATGACGGACGCACTCATAAACACCATTCCCATTCGGCTGACGGTGGCCGGAGACGCGTTATCCACGTTGTCCGGCTCGAACACCAGCTTGGCGTTCGGTGCCATCGTGATGCGATCACCGTTCGCCAGCGTCAGCGTTTTGTTGTCGTCCAGCACGGAATTGAGATTCTCGATCCAGACCGCATCGACGGGACCGTCCAACACGAGCCACACAAAGTCCGTCTTTTTCACCTTTAGCGTGCGGCGCCACAGCGTGGAGAAGATACCGTCGGTCCAGTCGTTGGTGGCCACATCGAGTCGGCCGAACATCTGCGGCGCTGTGATGGCCTTCGGGTTCATGCGAATCTCCTTGTGCGGCATGCCGAGTTCGGTGAAGCTTCGGAGCAGCGTCAAAATGCACTGCGTCTTGCCGGCCCCGGTTGGGCCAAGTGTCATCAGACCGTGGCGAACCAGCGATGTTTCGTACAGCTGGATTACCTTCAGGTTCCACTCGGGATGGTTCATCAGACCCAGCGCGTCGGTGCTGGTTGCGATGGCACGCTGCAGATCGCGGTAGCTCGAGCTGCTCAGTTTGATACCGGGGAACAGGTCCTCGATCAGCGATATGAACAACGGCTCGTCTTCGTCCACCAACTTCGACACGTTCATGTCTCGCAGTACACGCATCACGATCGTTTCCTCGGTGTCGGTCGGGTTTGCCCGCTTCTGTGCCCCGAGTGTGCGCAACACCGAGAGGATATTCCGCAGACCGAAGTCATAGTGAACCTGCTTCGAGAGCTGCTCCTCGCACAGCTTGTACAGGGTGAAGAACTTTCGCGCCAGAACCACGTTGTCCTTGAAGCCGCAGCTAGCCAGCTTGACGCGCATAATGATCTGACGGTCCGGCACCATCATCGCCACGGAGCGGAACATAATTTTCAGATTCTCCGGCAACTCTTGCCGACCGGCGTATCCCGGATTCATCGTGATGAACAAACCGAACTCGGGATTTAGCGAAACGGTGTCGCCATCGCTGAACAAAAAGCTCGTCCTCTTTTCCTTTCTTGCCGAGAGAACGATGCTGCAAAGGCAGTGGGGTAGGTTACGAAGCGTTGTTGAGTCTCCAGATGACGGATACTTACTGGATCTGTTGTGCCGCAACCGACAACACCGGCAGCTCGATGCGGTTGAACTCGTCGAAGCATCCCCAGGAGCCGGACTGCGCCAGTCCCTTGTAGATTCGACCCAGTCCACGGAAATCCATCTGATCGGAACAGTTAAACACGACGACGAGCTTTCCCAGCGCTCGACCCATGTCTTTCGTGGTTTCGGTTTTACCTGTTCCGGCCGGACCAGCCGGTGCACCGCCCATCGACATTCCGATCGCTTGCGCCAGCGTGATGTAGCACCTGTCCGTCAGCGGAGTGATGGCCAACCGCTCCGTTACGCCCAGGTACTCGTTCTGATAGATGAAATCCACGTCCGTTATCTTCACGATCACGTCGTCCGTTTCGTCGATGAAATAGAAACGCGCCTGCTTTTGCCACTCGAAGTCGAGTGCCGTGCGAATGCGAAACCGCACGAGGTCGTCGAATATGTCCCGCTGGTGCACGTGGATCGTGACCATCGTCTCGAACCGGATTCGCTCCAGCCGCGTCAAGTCCTTCACCGTCAGCTCGATCAGGCTGTTCAGCAGGTTCAGGAACCGATTGTTCGTAACGCGCATGATGGTTTTATCGGTACGGCATCGGTGCAGCGCTATTTCTGCCTCGCTGGTCCATAGCAGCTGCACCCCGAGAAGCCCAGCTTGGCCGCAGAAGTCCTGAAAGCCGACTATAAAGTTGAACTCGGGGCTGCGCAGACACTGCGCCATTTGGGCGAGAATGGATCGGATCGTGTCCTGCATTTCCGTCAGCAAGCTGCCCAACCAAGCCTCCACTCCACCCGTGCAGTGCACTGGAGAGGCGAGTGGCACGCGTTCTCCATTGTCCGAGCTGAGGGCGACGATTTTGCCCGGCACCTTCTCGTCAAACTCGACCCTCGCCACCGCGTCAAAGATGCTTAGCAGGTGCGCTTGGATGGACGTAGGGTCGGAGCTTTGGCCAAGAATTTCTAGCAGCACCGGATCGGAGATGAAGAAAAACCGAGGAAATAGCAGCCGCTTCGATTCCAGGTAACCCGTCAGCGATTTCTGGCACGTTTCGAGCTGCTCCAGCAGTGAGGTGAGCGTGTAAGACATGAAATCCTCACCCGTACAACACTGGACAACGTTGGGATTGTCGCGCGCCCGGAACATGATCCGAACCCAGCTTTTATCGATGCCCGCGAAGCGCTTGGCGTCCTGGGGCAGCTGCTTCGAAATGTCTCCGCCGACGAACACTGCTTCCAGGTAGATCCACAGGTTCTGCACCAGTAGCCACTTCTCGAGAATTTCGCCCGTGTTGACGAGTTTGTGTAGCCAGAGCATGATGTCCTTCTTGAAATGCGCATTGAATCGGTTCGAGGCGAGCGAGTTCACGATCATGATGCTGTCCTCGAGTGCCGCAATAATTTCGACCGTGTCAGCGGCTTTGATGAGCAGCTCTCCGCGTGTCTTGAAGGATGCAAACTGAAGATTCACCGCGGACCACTCGGCTACAACCGAGCGCAGCTTGGTATCGATGTCGTTCTCCTTCACGGCCCCGATGCAGGTATCTTCGATGTCGTCCGAAAACTCCAACAGGGGTGCCTCCATGAGGTTGCCTAGCGTGAACGCTGGCGAGTCGATGTCGAACTTGCAACCCATCGTTTGCTCCAGTTTTTCCCAGTGGCGGCCCTTCATTGCCTCGTTGCACATGAGCTCCAGGAGCGGGCAGCTGTTGTTGAAATCGTCAATCTTCTGCTTCAACTCGATGTACGCCGGCCAGTCCTTCATCGCCTTTGGCAGCTTGCGGCACCGGTTCTGAAAGTCGATCAGTTCCGCATTGATGTGCTCAATGTTAACCTCCTTCCAGGGAGTTTCGTAGTACTGTTCAATGCTTTTCATGACTTGGAGATAAAGTGAGTAGAGCTTGTTGAGTAGATTCAACTCTTTCTTGCGCCGTTGCAGGACCGGATATTCGTTCACCTTCAACCCAAGAAACGTTTCACCGCTTTCGTACATTTCAAACTTATGCCAAAGCTCATCAAAACGAGTCTGAAACATGAGCAACCGATCACTAGCCTCTTTTGCCGGAATTCCTTCCTCCTGAGGACCATTTGTCTCGAACTCGAAGTCGAATGAATCGATATCCTTGTTAAAGAGGGCTACTCCTTCAGCCAACTCCCGCTGTAGCGGAACCTGGAGCGCTATTATGTCGTTCTCCACCTTTTCAACCATTTTCACCATCGTCTTAAACGTGTCCCGAATCCCGTACACATTTTCCACCTGTTCGTGAGTTAGTGCGAGCGCTTCGAAACTCGCCAGGGTCCGATACGTCTGTTCGATGAACGTCAAATCGGTATCTAGAGGGGTGAAATTATCCTGCACCGTTTTAAGACACTCCATGGCCATCCGAATGTCATCTAGATCGGCCATTTTTCGATTCAGTGTTTCTTCCTGGCTGGTGATAAAGTTGACTATCTCGGCTATGCGGGTGTTGTAGAAGGCCAGCAGATGACGCAGTACTGTTTCGACGACCTCGTCCAGCCGGATGAGTATGGGTCCAATGTGACTCGTGTATTTCACTTCACCAAGATCACCTTTGATCTTTTCGAACCGTTCTGGTTTAGCCTCTAGTTCAAGCGCAAATACATCCTGCCGCCACAGGTACTCGTATTGCTGATAGACGCTTTTCAGTTCGAAGCTCACGTCGGGCTTTAGCAGAAGCAACCCTCCGTCGAACTCATGCACCATGCGCGTCACTTCCTTGTGCTCCGAAATGAGCTTGAACCAATCCCGTTCCGCCCTTTGTTCGGCCAACATCGGGCGGCGTATCTTGCGCTCGGTCGATTTCGCCTGCCAGCCCCAAGCCGAGATTGCATAGAACGTCTCCAGTACGTTCAAAATTACTCGTTCGAACGAAAACTGAATCTCCTCGAGAGATGGCACTATCTCGCAGCGGTCAGTCTGTAGTCGCATCGCGGTAACGATCAACGGTTGAATATCGGCCAGCACTGCCGCTTTGTTCATCTGCAGGCGAATCAGCTCCAGCCGGGAGCGTAGTTTTTCCAGCGAACTCTTCACCATTCGGACGAACACGTTCGCGAGGCGGTTGTTGAAGTACGCAAATAGTTCCATGCAATCGATGTGCAGTGTCGGGACATCGTAGTTCAAGGTGCCGTAATTCCGGAACAGTGCTTCCAGGTGTGCTTCCGGTGTTGGATTTGTGGGCGTTTTAAAAAGTCGATCAAACCTTACCCAATCGAACTTATCGGTCGGGAGCTGCTCCTCTCGCCGTCGGTTTTCGTTGTTGATCTGATCGAGCGGCAGCTGGAAGATTCGATTGCCGTGATCGTCACGGTCAGACACCTCGATGCTTGCTGCAAACTTGTTGATCAGCTCGACGACGGATGCTTCCATTGCTTTTGATTTCTTTGCCAAATGCATCTGCACTGACTGCCGGTACCGGATGTTTGCGTCGTAGAACTCAGTCGGCCCGACAGGATCGTCGGGTAAAGTGAGCAGATCGGTGCATTCGAAAGAGACCAGCACATCTTCTATCCGAGCCTGCCATATGTCGTACACTTCTTTGAAAAACTGCTCGGTTTTTACCAACGTTCCCTCGACATCGTCCAGATAGTGGTCGATGTTTAGTGATTGCCATGTTATCACGGACAAACCAGGAAAAAATACTTCATCCAGCTTTCGCAGCATTGTCCTCATAAGTGGAAGAAATGTAGATGGAATGGCGAATCGAAGCGTCTCACTTTGCTTCAACAGATGTTTAACTCTTTCGTACCGTTGGTACAGCTTGGTTTTTCCCTGAACGAGAACGACGGTGAAATCGGGAGCTGCCAATCCAAGCTTTAGCACTACTTCCGTTTCCTTGATCAGCTGGCGAATCCAAGGGTGGAAATTTACCTCGAGCCTGTTATCGTCGGAACGTTTCCTGTACAGCGACATGGAAAGTTTAGTACGAGCATGTTCAGCGAAAGTTTCCCACGATTTGTGGTGCAGCAACTGATAGTGAAGCAGCACCTCGCTCAGATAGTTGTAGTACTTTATGCAGAGCTGCGCTTTCCGATGGTTCACAACGCACGGCCGATACTTGAAGGCACTGAGTGGCACGTCAATCTGGCGAAACAGCGAGCGGGCCCACATAATACGTCCTACGGTCTCTGGAACCCCAAACGGAATAGGAGGAGCAGCTCGGTTTTCACTATAAATATCCTTCAGCCGAAAGATTTCCTGCTCGAGCATGAGCGCTACATCGACGTAGCAGCGTTCGATGGAAAGGCATTCTAGTTGCAATTTTTCGAACCTTCGCAAAAGAAGTAGACAGTTGTCGACGGTGTGTTCTTTACGCAGCTGAGTTTTGAGGAAATTTTGCAAACCGGTTTCGGCAGTTTCCACTTCCCTGAGGTAACACTCGTAGTCGCTATCGAACTGGTGTTCAGTGTAGACTAGAGGATCATATGACTTAGAGGTCAGAACCTTGTACGCCGACTGGATTCGTTCCGAGAAAACTTCTGTGCCCGATATGGCCACCTGACGAATGACTTCATACTTCAGATACAGCTCCATCACTTCCATGATCTTCGACAGACGAAGTTGAAAATGGTTTAGTTTACCGAATACAAACACCTCCGAACATTCCCATGGCGTTTCCTCCGGACTATCGATCATTTTCTGCACAGTCAGCTTATAATGGTTGCGAAAATCGCTGTCAAGATGGTTGCAGATTGTTATTTTGTTTATCAGCAGCTGCTTCGGTTGGTCGTAAATCCTAATTGTACCGCGGTCGGTTATGTAAGACCGGCAGTTGATGATGATCTGGTTGGCGATTTTCGTCAGTAGGCCCGTTATTCGATCCGATGAGTTGTAGTAGGCGGAAGATTTGTACACCTGGCGAATCACTTCCAGCAAACTCGCCATGCTGCGCGTCGCTTCCGGTGGTTCGCATCGGTACAGGGGATCCCAGAACCGCTCAATCGAGCTGATGTAACGCACATTATCCCTGGATTCAATCAGCTTCGTCGACAGCGTCGTCTCAAGTCCTGACCATACCTTAACCAGCTTGCTGCGAGAAATTTTAAGACATTGCAAAAACTGTCGAAACACTTTCGTCTCCGTGAATTCGCTGATTGAGGTGTAGCGCGTTAGAACGGTACGCCAGTATTCCAGCTCTACTAAGGGGCCAACGTTATGCGACGCCTGCTCGATCTGATCGCCTTGAGTCAGAGCAAACTGCATCTGTTCCAGCCAGCGGTGAAAAGTATGTTCGATGTGAGCCACCTTTTCCCGATCTCGGGCCGTTTCCTGCACCTGCACCGAGGTCAGCAGGAAGCCCTTGTAGAGATCCGGGTCGTAGTCGAACACTATCCTTTGCGTTATATCCTTCGCCGTGCTTTTAAGGAAGTTGATGAACCTATCCACACCGTATTTAAAGTTGCTCTGTTGCGTATCAATGCAATGTCCATAGTCGCGAATATGTTGAATTGCCGGCTTCAAAACACGTTCAAGGATAGACACCAGCATGTAAAGGATGCTACAGCCATCCGGGACGCTGATGTAGGTGAACAGTATTTCCTGAAAAAAAAAAAAATATTGTTCCGCAATCATTAAAAAGTCCTTCATGAACGAAGCCCAAAAACACTTACATCACAGAGCCCTTTGATTTCGATAGGTTTTGAATTGCTATGGCGACGTATTCCGACGGCGATTTCCGTTACTTTTCCAGCCGATCCATCCGTAATCCGGGCTTGTTTGAAAGGTTTTTGTTTCGCATTGTACCGGCCCGATTCAACGTCCGGTGCCACACACATTCCGTAGAACAGTAGCAGTGCCTTAACACCATCCGCTTCGAAAAGGTTATCCAACAATTCAACGTCCTCCGCCCGGTCGGCAACGCAATCAATAACGCGAGCAGGATCTTCACCCAACAGGTAAGCAGCAACTTCTAGGACGTGATGGTGCTTGGTAGCCAATGTATTCATACGTTCCGATCGAGCCTCGCGGCACTTTTCGAGCCGCTGCTGCATTTCCTGTTCCTCGGTGATTTTTGGCGGACTTCCGCGGCGGCGCTTCACTAACTGCACCACATTACCGATCCGGGTACTTACACCGATCACATCCAGTACCTTCCGCAGGTGACGCTCCGGATCAGGGTCCGTCATCTTGTGTGCTGTTGAGAATCTCTTTCGCGTCAGTTTAGAAACGAAGATACGATTGGAATGGATTGAGAATTAAGAAATCAATGTTTACTATGATTATCCTGGGTACTCTGCATGTGCATTTACTTCGAAGCTCGAATGTATTAATCCGTCCTTTGTTATTCGTTGTATGAGTGAGAAATCGATTATGGTTTTTTTCCTCTCAATTATCAATTGGCCAATCGTGTATACTTTATCAGTCGCTCCCCTAATCAGTCTTGGTTGGTGGTCTATAAACCAATTTCTTAACTGATAGGCGATACAAACCCCTCTTCACAGTCGATTCGAAATCTACTGCATCAGTTACAACGCAACTTGCAGCGCGGAAGGCATGGCAGAAACAACCAGTGAACAAGAGTAAGTTCTTCAAGGGTCGTCAACCAAATAGGGCACAAAGTTTCTAATTCTCTTCGTCTAAACTTAACAGGTTAATCACAAAAGATGAATCGCGACAAGATCGTGAAAAAATTTCCACCTGGTGGTTCGTGGGAATCACTGGCGTCGCGGTTGGAATCTACCTGCTGGTGTACTGGAACTGGGTCTCCATGCCGACGGCCTTACGGCGTGCCGATGAGGCTCGGCACCCGGAACGTTTTATAGCCGAGGTGGCCAAGCAGCATCTTTTCGAAATGAGCAATGTTGGGCCGCGTGTTGCGGGAAGCTACGCAAACGAGGTGCTTACCGTTGGCTTTCTGCGCCGTGTTATCGAAGAGGTGGCCGCCAATGCGCACCCGGCCCAGCGCGTGGAGATTGAGGTACAGCGAGCCACCGGCGACATGTTCCTCGACTACACCAACTACCCGCAGACGAGTGTTTACAGGGGCATTCAGAATGTGGTCGCGCGGATCGTGCCGGCCACCGGACCAGATCCGGACAACTATCTGATGCTAGGGTCCCACTTTGACAGTGTCCCGCAGAGTCCGGGAGCTGGCGACGACGGCACGATGAGTGTTGTGATGCTGGAGGTACTCAGGAAAGTGTCCCAGCTGCCGGAACCCCTCGCGCACGGGTTGGTGTTTGTGTTCAACGGATGTGAGGAAAATACGCTGCAAGGATCGCACGCATTCGTGGCGCATCATCGGTGGTTCCAGAAAGTGCGAGCGTTCATCAACATGGATGTGGCAGCAAACGGTGGGCGTGACATTATGTTCCAAGCTGGTCCAAAGTATTCGTTTCTCATGGAGGTAAGCGGGGGTTTCGTTAGATGTTAAGCTGATTGATCTCATAAGTCGATCTCTTCTTCCATCCAGTATTATCGCGATAATGTGCCACATCCGTACTGTACCGCAGTCGCCGAAGAGCTCTTCCAGGCGGACCTGGTGCCATCGGAAACCGACTTCTATGTGTACTCAAAGTTCGGCAAGGTACCGGGGATGGATTTCGCCCACAGCACCTGGGGTTATCTGTACCACACGGCGTACGATGCGTACGACACCATTCCGAACGAAACGCTCCAGCATACGGGTGATAATGTGCTGGCGCTTACCAAAGCCCTCGCCAACGCCGACGAGCTGTACGCCATCGGTGAGCACGAGGGTAGCAAGGCGGTCTTTTTCGACTTTCTCAACTGGTTCCTGGTGTACTATCCGTTGTGGGCTTCGATTCTGCTGAACCTGGGACTGTCGGCGGTGGCACTGGCGGCTATAGGGGTATCTCTGTGGCTTACGATGCGTCGTACAAAAGCTAGTCTTCGCTCCATGTCCATCCAATGCCTCGTGAGTGTCGGTGTAATTCTGCTGTCGATCGTCGTTGGCGTTGGCTTGTCGCTGGTTCTTGGCATAATTTTGAACGCCGTCGGCTCATCGATGAGTTGGTTCACCCAAACGTGGTTAATCTTTGGGCTGTATATTACTCCATACTTGATCGCTACATCGACTGGACCGTTTCTGTTCACTAGATTTGTGCGCAATGTAAGTAGAGCAATTAGGTACCATCCCACGTATCTGGTTTGTATTTATGGGTTTCCCTTTTCTTTCGTAGGACCAACTTCCATTACAAGCACGCGTTCAGCTCCTTCTCCATGCCACCTGCCTTATATACATCATTATACTGATCGTACTAACGGCCATGAGTATTCGTTCCGGGTACCTTTTCACGCTGGCAATCCTTTTCTACACCGTCACCACGTTGGTGAACCTACTGCTTCAGCATACCACCAACTACTGGATCTACGTGCACCTGATTGGCCAGATAATACCCATCGCGTACTACAGTTCCATCTCACTAACCTCCTTCGCCACCTTCATCCCGATGCAGGGCCGGGGAAACGCGGGTTCCAATCCGGAGCTGCTGATTGGACTCTTCGGCGTACTCATTGGACTTCTGATCACGGGATTTTTGACACCGCTGGTTGCACTGGCCCGGAAAGCTTATCTCTTCATCGGACTTCAGGTGGTTTTCTTCGTGGTTTCGATCATTGTTATGGTAACGGCTGCCGGCTTTCCCTTCCGGGCGCACGTCACACCTCAACGGTACTACGTTTATGTAAGTAACCATAGCAAAGTTGCTGCTCGAAATGGCTTTCCAGTTCATTTGCTTTCTTTTCCCGTACCTCAGCACATAGAGAGAAACTTTTATCACCGTAACGGCACGCTGCGGCGATCAGAGTCCAAGTTCTACCTTCACCCGCAGGACAGACACACGCCCGATCTGATTATGGACGAGGTGCCGGAGATGGCACGCGCCACCCAACTCGGTGACGAGTGCGACCGTGAGCTGTACTGCGGCATTCCGTTCTACCAGAACAGTCACCATGGGCAGCGTGAAAATGCGTGGTGGTTGCCGGCGGGAAAACCCAATTTTCCGCAGCCGGTCGACTTCCGGCACACCGGGAGCCAGTACGATCCGGGCACGAACGCAACGACCTTCCGCTTCCGCGTGACCGGAACCGACCATATGAGCTTCTACGTGTCGCCCGTCTATGGCGTACGTCTGGTGGGCTGGAGTTTCAGTGACGCCATTCCTCGCAGTGGACGCTCCTGGAATGGGCAGGACGTGCACTACATTAATTTCGTGCACGGTATCGACGACTCGGCGTACGAGTTCAGTATCACCACGCAAGGCTCGGCACTGAAGCCTTGGGAGGAGGATTGGCATTTCTACCTCAGCGTTGTAGCCCAGTACATGCACCACGAAGAGTACCGAACCGAAGAGTTTCGAACGTTCATTGGCCATTTCCCCGACTACGCGCACGTGGTCGCCTATCCGGCCTATCTTGAAAGTTGGATATTTTAAATCTGCATAAGCGTTCAGTAAACGTTTTCCAACCTGCTATTATGTAAGTAGAACAGTTATTTTTTGTACGCAAAGAAAGCAGTAAAGCAGACGGTGGATGGCCACTGAAGCGTGAACGGTACCACAGACCTTATTTCAATTTCCACCGAAACCGAAACTAAAATCAATCCATTGCGTTGCGTTGATTATACCATCAATATTATGCAAATATCCCCTCCATAAATGTCCCCGGCGAGAAGGGCTTAGTTTTACTTAAATTCAACTAAATCTACATGCTTGCATTCAGTGTTGGTCAACAGTTTCAACTCGTACGATGGATATTTCCCTCCGCAAATCAATGGTAAATAACGGCTTAATCGGTCATTGTTAGTAGATTATTTATGGTGCCCAATTCCTTTCAGTTGCTTATCGTGCTGCTGTTATCAACCGTCGTTTGCAGCTTTGCGTCCGCCGCTAGATTACAGGCCGATCGGAGTAGAAGATATTCCGTACCGGCAGCGAGACGAGTGGAAATCCGCGTCTACCGTGGTCCAGTCGATCACTACGGGGGGTCAGCCCCTTGGGGTTATTTTGTCCGGCAACCCGCCGAGGTCGTAGAATAATAAAAAAGGCTGCTTTCGGTTTCTTCTACGTTTAATTTAAGTACGATTTATTGGCTAGCGAATTAGTATACCCTGCTCTCCAGATAGCCAGGATAGGCTACGGTGTGGGCGTACGGTGGCATTTGGCTGAGCAACTCCTGAAACTCTTGCGTGTGATGCACCGCCCCGTGATGCATGTACTGAGCCACAACGGTTAGGTAAAAGTCGACCGGTCCGTCAAGCAATCCTCGGTCCAACTCGATGTGGAACTCCCACTGGCGAGTGTTTTCCGTCCCACCGGAAAAGAGGTTCACAAAGTACACGTCCTGGTCGTGCCAACGTTTTCCGCTCGCAGGAATCGTCTCACTAAAGCTCCAGCTCACGAGTTTCCTTCCGACCAACGGGGACACGTACAGGCTCATGTGGCTTGGTCCGCGCAGAAGGAAATTTAACCGACGGCGATCGGGAGACGATGTTTCGCTGGCGAGCTGAAGCTGGACGGGCTCGGGAAAGTTTGGTGCGGTTGTGGCCGAAAGCCAGCAGCTGCGCTCCGATTGACGGTGATAGCGGTTGATGTAGAAAGGTATTCCGCAGTAGAGCTCACGTTCACATTCTTTCCCGAGCGGACGTGCGGCCTGCCAGGCGGATACTTCGGCTTGCAGCTGGTCGGGCGTGTGACGGTCTTGAGGATGCAGGTAGAAGATTGAGTGCGTGTCCCGGAGTGTTCCATTGGACCAATAAAAGTTTCGTTGTTGGTGCTACAAGAGGAGAACAAAGAAGCGTCACGACGAGCCAGAGTGAGTTTTTATCCACCGAGTGTCTTACGAAAATGTAGTATCGTTGTGGTGAGGAACGCTCCCGGAAAGGGAAACCGTGCGGTGTGGCGGCCACGATACCGGTTACCAAGAACATCAGCAGCAGCGTACCAAAAACGTACACCTTCCGGCGAAAGAGCACGATGAACGGTGTGAGCATTCCGACCAGAAGCAACGCCATCAGCGAGGCAAAGAGTGCCATCTGCAAGTCCGGATTGGAACGGTTGTCGCTCCGGCCGGTCATCGAGATAAACACGGCGAACAGGGTGACCGTGAGGGAGCAAAAGTACACGATCGGGATGAGCTGCCCAACCAGATGCACGTAGATCCAGATTCGGAGGCGAAACTGAATGATCATATTCACGATCGTGGATGCGCTGTAGAAGATCACCGGAAATAGGAGAATGAACGCGGATCGTATGCCACCGATCGAGAGTGTTATCAGCAGCACGGCGTAGATAAAGTGTTGCGCGTGGAGGAACAGTATTGCGCGGCCTTGATCATGCAGAAATGGCTACGGTACAAAGGAAAGAAACGATAATTAGATTGGAATCACGGTGTGGAGCACATGAAAAGCTTACAATTTTTCTGAAGTGAACGTATAAGAAAGGTCCCAACGTCATGCCGGTGATGAACGGCACAAAGTACAGGCCGAAGAGAAGCCACGTGGACGAGAACCAGCTCATCGAGCGGCTGCAGGCGTCGAAGATGACGGCCACAAGCACGGATAGGCCGGCTCCCAGCACGATGGAGAGTGTTTGCACGATCAGGCTCATGCCAGCCTCGAACAGGATGTTCGTACAGGCCGCTCCATCTTTGCGGATCATCATCACAAGCGTACCGATGATCAGGCCCAACGACAATGTCCCCAGTAGACAGTTGATGATCAGCCCAACGGTCTCCGTGTAGTACACCAGAAACAGATGCATAAAGTCGAAGAACACAGCCGTACCTTCCCGGTGTGCCTCGATGTCACTCAGCTCGTCGGCATTCACCAGTCCCTGCACAAGTCCGAGGATGTTGTCTCCGATGTGCTGCAGCGTGTCGGGTGAGATCGTTTCCAGCGCGTCCAGTGCGGTATGGTAGAGGTATCCGTTGGACGACAGAGCGAAGTCAAGCCCAGGCCAACCGCCCACCTTGGATAGCGTTTCATAGTCCGTGAACGACGGTACCAGTCCCATCTGAAACACTTCTTCGCCGAGTGTGTTGGCGTACGGGCGACTAACATGGTCGCGATAGTACGACATCAGGAAGGGATAGTTTGGCCCGGACTGGAACATGATCTCGCGACCTCCGTTGGCTGCCACATCCAGGTTGAGAAAGGCAACCACGCTACTCGCTAGCGGATGGCCACGGACGAATCCGTGTGCTCCCTGCATGGTGTTCTCTTCGCAGCCGTTGAAGAGAAAGATTAGACCGTGCTGCCATGGCAGACTGGCACCATCGGGGCGGGAGAGTTGACGTAAAACCTCCAACATGACCACCACCATCGTGCCATCGTCCCCGGCACCGGGACTGCTGACGGCGCTATCGAAGTGCGCATTCAGCAGCAAATACTTCCCACTAAAGCCACTCTTCCGGGCGATTGTCACGACGACGTTCTGCACTCCACGGTACACGCTCGTGATGGGATAGTCCTCGTAGTCCAACCAGTAGCTGCCCTGCGCCTCCTGCACACCGTAAGATATCTCAAACTCCGAGTTTGCATCGCGTTGGATTTGCGCAATGGTATTCAGCAGAAACTCGACTGCGAACCGCTCGTTTGTTTCACTCCCGGCAACTCGAGGTCCACGGCTTACCAGCGTCGCCAGATCGTTCAGTGCACGTTCAGCAACGAACCCTCCGTCGACCTGTCGCGGAAAATACCCATCAGACAACAAGGACAGACGTGCGCGTGATTGTACCTACATCGTTCCGCAGAGTAACTCCACTCGGAAGTGTGTTCCAGTTCAAATATGTCAACAGGTAGATGCCAATACCGACGCAGGGACCCAGAAGGCACCACAGCAGCTCAATGTGCACAACGTATGACAGAAGCTTCCTGTTCGGTACGGATGCTGTATTTCAGTGGATTGGTTCGTTATTTCGTTATTCTCTGCTCCGCGTATGACTCACATGCTCCCTTCCGTTTGAGACAGAGCCCAACCAGGGGTTTGTCTGTTTCGTTGGCCAGAATGAATGTAACTACTGACGCAGCTCAAGCGCGCAACCACCGCAAAAGGGGGGAGACAAAATTCAACCGTTATCATCTGTTTGTCACAAAAAAAAAAAACCTCAAAACCCTAACTGAACGGCGATAACCCTCATCTGTCGCTAACGATTGTCGAAAGGTTCCCCTTATCAGGGCAGCATAAGCTTCCCTCCACACAATTCGGCAATCTGTTCGATAACTTGTGCATATTAAAAGATAAAATTATTCGCACGCAATTGGTTGTTATTTTAATAAAAAAAATTCATTTGTATACTTGTACACTTACCCCATTTTATTTTATTTATTTTTTTCCCTTCCTCGACTCGATTTGAAAGCTCTGTCTACTAGAGTTCGCCTTTTTTTCCTTTTGTATTCTCGCTTCCCTCGGAAAATCACGTGCGAGAGCGCATTTTCACGTGCTTTAGATTTGGTCTCGCGCTCTCTCACTTCGTCCTGTCTCTCACCCGAACGGAAGCTTTCCGAAATTTCCACAGAAGAACCCAAACAGAGAGCCATTTACTTTACTCACGTGCTTCCACTTAGCGACGCGTTTGTGTGTTTGCGATCCGATCCTACGGTGGTCGGAAGTTTTCATCTGGTTCTGGTTTGTCTCCTTGTGCGTCCAGTCCGACGAAGTCCGAGATGAATGGTTTTACTTTGTGTGAATCCTTATTAACCGAGCGGAGAGCTGGTGGCGTCCTAATATCCTGAAACGCACACAAGCTCCCCCGCCAGGATACACAAGCTCCTTTGCCCCGGTGTGCGCGCGTGTGTGTGTCGTTGTGCAGTTCCACCCGCAGCATAGCGAGCAAAAGCTGCGTCGACGGCGTCGTCGTCGTCGTCGTCGTCGGGTTTGTCAAAGCATAAAACAACCGAACGGCGACGGGAAAGCTTCAGTTGTAGTCGGACAGCCAGCGTGGTCGTGGTGCACGGAAGCGACTTTAGGTACGTGAACGAGTCGCGGGCAAAAGCCAAAGGTTGCTAGGGGGTAGCATATTATTGTGGGTTTCCGTTTCCGTTTGTGGTCAGACCACCTCGCGATCCAGTCGGTTTCTCGTCTGCGTTGGTGTGCGGTGTATAAAGTGCGTACCTTCTCGTATGGCGAGCAATGTTTCTCGCTTTGATAATTGTGTGACCAGGGGAAAGCTCCAGCACAAAGAACGCGCCGTCAAATTGTGTCGAACCGTTCGTTCCATCTGACGGCTGTTTGTGATGAGTTTCGACAGAGGCACTTCAAGAGCATGATTGTTTTCTTTCCTCCAGTCAAATCTCTGCTTTTCAATGAGCTGCTTTTCACCCGCTTCTCCTTCGGCCCTCCGGTGCCAGCAATCGATAATTTTGTGTGTTTCCGTCGTCCCGGAAGTGCTCGCATCAATCATCAACAGCTGTGTGTGAGGTCGCGAGAGTCCCAATCACTTTTTTGTCGTCAAAACGCAATACCGGCCAGAGGGAAGGGGGGAAGAAAAACACAAACACCTTTTCCCACGCACAACGCGCCGAAATTCCACCTGGGAAAGGAAAAATCATTGCCGCCGTTTAGCAGGATCATCCCGAGGACAGGCGATTGCACCAAGGCCTACAGTTTACAGTTTCCGTTCTATAGACGGTGGCTTATAAAGAATTCAGCAGCGTGAAGCGTTATGGCGAAAACTGTCCTGGTTCAGGTCCTGGAAGGAAAGTGTGTGCGGTGTCGTCCTCCGACGGCTTCTGGGCGTTCAGTGTCATCGTTCAGTTCAGTGTGCCAGTCTTTATTGATTATTGAGAGTTTAGTGAAACATCTTATGGTCGCGTTATTGCTTTTACTGGTGCTTTCTTTCTGTTTTCGCTGGCCAAAGTGTTATTATTTGTGTGTGTTAAAATCCTGCGACCGATGGTGGTGGCGTTACCTGTGAATGAACGGCCGGACGGATGAGTGGGGCTTTAATTTCCGGCCCTTTCGTAGATGGTGTTGTGTATTTTGTAGTCCCAGCTTTTTTTTTAAACAACCAGTGTTGAGGCAGTAAAGGCAAACAGTTCTCGGAGTTATTGAGGAATCTGTTTGCAGGACCAAGAGACGGATGATTTCGGAAGCAATAAAGAAGGAAGCATCGGACAGAAAGATAAAAAATTGACGACGTCCTCGTGAAAACGTCGAAGTTCTTTGCTTTGCTTCGCGTCAACGATTGGTTGTAAAGAAAACGGCGAAATCATATCACCCGAACACCCGATATTGGTCACAAAAAAGGAGTTATATTTTTCACTTTTTACATTTGAAATCAACGACTCGAAGAAAAGGTACTCAAGGGTAGAAAATGAACGGTAAAATGGCGACCGAAAACTAAACTTAAACTTAATTCTGTATCAAATTGCTCTGTCGCAAAGAATTTATGCGTATCCTACTTTCAATTACAATTACGTCAAAATGATAGATCCCGCTAGTTGGCCTACTTAATTTCATCTACCGTTCCGAGCAAGTGTTTCGTAGGAAGAGAGAAAGTTGAGCAACAATCCACCACAATGGCGTTGGAACGTGGTGGAAGTTGGAGGACGGGGGAAAAAGAACGCACACGCGCCAAAGAAAGTTGTCGCCAAACTTGGTCCCCCGGGTGTCATTTAGCATCCACCCGGCCAGCATCCATTTGCAAACGGGCCCGAGTCATGGCATCGGTTGATCGAATAAACGAACTTCTTATTGGACACCGGGCCTCCAATCGATCCGTCCCCGTCCCACTCCTTTCTCCCGGTCTTTAGGAGCGCGTTGACCTATGTTTCGCTCCCCAAAGAATTTCCGAATTTGGACGGCCAAAAGCGAAGGGACATCTTCCAAGGCCCTGGTCGTCCACTTCCCCGGAAGTTTCCCCGGAAAACCCGGAGAGATAAGTTAAACGTCTGCAGGCCGACACGACTGTCAGTAGCCAGAGACCATTAAGGGGTTTGTTTGTCTGTTTAGAAAAGGACACCGGTGGACCGCTTTTCGCTTTCCCTTCTTCCCAGGCGACAGGTAAATACAAAGTTTTCTACGCTAGAATTATGCTTTCCCGTCGGTAGCTGGGGGAAAATGTTTTCATTTTAATTTTTAACGTCTGTAAACGCCCCATCACAGACTCTGATGTGGAAGCTGGAAGCTTGAAGGATGCTGTCAAAAGGCTCCAGTGGAATTGTAGAATTTTAAAGCGACGAAAAAAAAGGAGTTAAGACATTTTGAAAGGGAAATAGCGTAAGAATGGCCAAGTCATAGTGCAGGTTAAAAGCTGCAGGTCCACGGGAAGCGAACGATGGTGTGCCAGCACTACAAACAAAATCCCTGCTCCTCTACGAAACCCCCTACCCTCTCTGTCTCGCCCTCGGGAGTGACCTTTTACCTTTCTGCATTGGCGTTTCCTTTTGTGCGCGGTTAAATAAAGGGTGAAGGTAAAAGAAAAGCGTAATGGCACAGGTTCAAAAGGGTTTTTCCGGACCGAATCACAGCCACCAGGCAGCCGGGGCCTCCATGTAAATATGTTGTCACTATTGTGGTGCTGCTGGACGAGGGGAGGAGGAGAGCGGACCGATTCGTCGATCAATCTTTTGAAGAGGGTTCCAGCACGGGTCGGAAAAAGCGACCGTTCCCGGACAAGTCGGGCTCGTTCCGGTGCGCAGGGAAAAGTTGGAAAGTTGTTTCAGTCGCAAAAAGGGGTTTTGTAATTGAAATTTACAACACTTGACTTCTCCCTTTGGCAATGTGTTTCCATGGCTACAATGGGGAAAGATTGCGCGAGATGCAAAACTCGATTTTCGATTACCAAAGACTTTTATAATTGCCTTTGCCTGCGTCGTGCGTCGTTTACAGATGGACGCCAACCGTTAAAGTGTCATATTTATGGCACACCAGCTCTCTAAGCGAGCTTTAAAGTCAATGGAAGGAGGGTGGAATTTGTTCGAAATTCATGTTTCTACCTTTGAAGAAGAATCCCGAATGGATGCAAGCAGGAAGAAATTCCTAAATGGTCTTCCTGCCAACCTCGACGAGCTCGAAGTCCAGGTGTGTGTGTGTGTTGCCACAAAAGTAGAAACCCGTGGAAATTTAGGACAAGGTAACAGGAAATTCATGAATCACGCTGCTAGTTTTCCAAGCGCCGAGGTGGCCTTGGTTTATAATTTGAAAATTTGAAAAGCAGAATGGCATATGTTTCCGTGGGATCTCCGTTTCATACGGTCGTGCCTGGTAGTTTTAAACGTTTTCCGTTTGTAATCGTTATCAGATCGTTTTCGCCCTACTTGTGGAATACGTTGGCGATAGTTTTCCTCACTCTTCATTGCATTACCCTTCGTTAGGCTACCTTGTATTTGATTTGTGTTTCGCAAGTTCACAGTTTCATGGACAAACGTTAACTTTGAGTTTTTAAAATATAAAAAAGAAAGTAAATGTTTAAAGGTTGTCTTGTTTGATTTCAGTGAAATTGTTTTTCGGATAAAAGTTCCGTTAAGTGAGGAGCACGATGCAAGTGGCATTCCTACAGTTTCCCTAGGACGGTGATGTTAGTGTGAGTGCATTTCTCTGTTCCAGTCCGTGCTCCGGCAAGTGCTTCTGTTCCGCAATAGTGTGTCAGGTATAAATATAGGCCCCTCCAGCGTTCGCATGGTGTATAGTCGTGCGTGAAAGAGCCCTCTCGGCATCGGGAGGACGGCTTTCCCTCGCGGGCAAGCGGTTTCCGGAAGCGTCGGAAGGCGTCGAGGCTGCGGACGGTGGCGAACGGACGCCAACGCTAGACGGTCAAGCTGTTCCTGTGCGGTTGTTATATTTTTGAACGGGGGGCCAAACATAACAGTACGGAAGGTCTCAGGAGTGCCCTAGCCCGTCTTCGCAGATCGGGCCCACTCCCTAACCCTTCCAGTTCCGAACATCATGTAAGTATCCGACGAGCGAACATTTTAAAGCGACGGATTGACGGGTTTCCGATTTTAAGGTCCGGAAGTCAAGCACGGCACGATGAAGGGAAATTTAGATTTATTTCACACTAGGCACAAAATGGACCTCCTCCACAAACGCCTGAACTGGCAATCAAATTTAAACATAATATTAACTAATCGATCGATTCACGTTCTGATAAACACGCGTTCCGCCTGAGGCTCGCTGTGGGGTAGTGAAGGGAAACAGGAGCTAATTCCGTGCTTCCTCTTCAGTAGACGCGCAATCGATTGATCTCATCAAATCCGGCCGAATGGCCAGCGTTACGCACGACGAACGCCGCACCATCGAAGTGCATGCGTTTCTCCTCGCATCTGTGAACATTGATGGATGGGGGAAACGTTACAGTGAGGCGAATGAAGATTAGGCTAGCAGACAGAACCGTACCGTACGAAAAGGTGAGAGGTCGCTCCGAGCGAGGCGGTGCAATGGATGCTGGGAGTCGTTACCGTAGCGGAGCCGTTGGACGGACTGGTCCGGATGCTGCACTGCTTCGTGGTGTTCACCAGCTTCACCTGGCCGTCGTTGCCCTGCGTGATGCGGTAACCATGGATCTGGTACACCAAGCCTCCATCGCCGGTGATGTGGTAGCTTGCATGGCGCTGCAAGTGGCATAACTCCGCCATCGTTTGCGTGCTGCAAGCTGCACCACTGCAACGGGATTAAACACACACGTTCGATGTTGTCAAACGACGACCGGATTGATGCCTACGGGCAGGGAGGGTTACTGAAGAGAACTTACTTGTAGAACACCTGGTTCACGTAATCCGCTTCCAGATCCATGGTGATTGTTTCCGAGGTCGTTCGTGTGCCCGCCGAATCGACGAGATAAATTAAAGCGCATCGATCGCTGGTGAAGCTGATGCCTTTGTGCCACATTCTGGCGTAGCGACTAGAAAGAAGAGGTGTTTTTGAAGCATGCACAGGTACACTGTAGTCCAAGTCTTACATGAAATGGTTACTCTTCTTCGCATCGCAAGCCACGATGTCAACCTGCGCGCCATACTGGTAAATAATCCCATTCGGATGACGCATGGCTACTGTGGTCGAGTCGCCGGACACGGAAATAGCAATGTTCATCCTTTTGTTTATCACCTTGAGTGAGTTCAACGTCAATGCCACCCTGTCGGAGACATGGAAATCATGTTGGCAGATCAAGTAGTTTCAATGTTGTCTTTGATGAGTCGAAGGTTGCTTGATCCTTATTATGACTTACATGATGCCATCGCGCAGATTCAACTGTAAGAAGCCGCCAGGATGTAGAATCGGTCCGAATGAGGCTTGATTAGCGGGACAGTTGGCGTGGTGTGCCGGTGGTTCCATGCACATCTTCAGAAGACCGTTGCACATCGGATTTATGCCCGCTGGCAGTTGACTTTGCACGGGACTGACCGGATCCGGGGACGTTCGACCGACGGAGCTCCAGATGCGTGTGTTGACCGGCACATACGTTGGTCCAATGAAGCCAACATCGGGCTTCCTGGCCGTGTCGTAAGTGTAGTTCGAATCACCAGCCGTGTCCCCGCCGTACATCGCCCCGGTCCGTTTGGAAGGGCACACAAACGGCTTGGCGGCCGGATTGAACTAAGAGTTACAAGAATTAATCAGTTTTCTTCTCGTTCACCATCACCAGCAAAGAGTTAACATGTTACCGTATGTTTCGGGTGCGATGCTGGGCCATCGCCTGTAGCAAGCCGCTCATGGTAGGCGCTGGAGCTGAACATGTTCGATTCGTCTGCACAATCTTTCTTCCGTCGCGGAAACTTTTTACACGGAATCTCTACTTTGCCCTTGCGAATAACTTTCCACAACTACTAAACCACTTTGAGTTAATTCACTGCTCTACACTGTTGCTACTGTACTGAGAAAATTTTCACCTTAAAAAATGCCGACCAATTTGAGCGAGCGGAGCGACAGAAGCTCACTGTCCAAAAGTCTGAAAGCGTATGATGGCCGTTCGGACGAAAATCAAGCATTGGCTTCTCTTCTCGTTGCCATGGCGACGACTGGTTCGCGATGATCAAAATATGGGTCCTTTGCTGTTCCTCTCATGAAGATTCGTTATTTTTCTTTTTAATTTTGGAAAATTTTATTGCGAAAAAGTATATGAACTGTAAGTTGTAGATTAGGTCATTTGTATCGAATCGAAAAATGTGTTTAGTTACACTTGATGGGTTTTCTTTTTTTCGCCGTTTTTCATTCTCCCTTAATCTCATCATTTCTTGTTCTCGAGTATTTCTTTATTTGATATTTCACCTGAACCAGAAAAATTGATATAGAAGGGGATACCAGCATAAAGATAATAAAGCGATAACATTTCAAAAGTCCAATCCTATTCTACGGGTATGGATACAAATGTAATCAATATCCAATGACCGAACAAAACCCACAAACAATCCCAGAAGGGATGTGAACTGCTAGCATCAAAAACAAACCGCCCGGATTGAACGCTTCTTTGGGGACATCACAGGAAAAACTATTATCAACCATCTTTGTCCCATATTCGATGGGACAGCTTCTAAACTTCAGCCAAGTAAACTTGATGAAATCAGTCGACCATCTCTAATTGATCCGATAACGTACGTACTCCCTGGTTCCCTACGACCGGGGATGCTGGTTCTTCGCGCCAGGTCGACCATTAAAGCTGGCCAGATTATGTTTCACTCGGCATAGGCTCTCGTGGAAGGGGGTCGCAAACACTGTGATACTTTCCACTCGGCTGGGCCGGACCCATACACCGGCTCCTTTGTGCAGTGGCAGCCAGTCATGACCGTAAAGTATCCTTATGGAAAGCGATGGCGCGGGCTGTGAGGGACGACGACGCTGTTTTTACGCCATTATCTGAAAACCATTTAAGGAGCACCGGTCTAAATTTAAACACCACGCTTCCTTATCCGTTCCGCTCCCAAAGGGGGATCCGGTAAAGCTGGGGGTCTTTTCGGGGGCATCGGGCGTTAGATGAGGCATTTCCGCATTTTACGGTGCGAAAGTGTCGCTTGGAAGTAACACACAAGCACAACACCGTGGCGTGGATGAAAATTAATGTATTTTTAACTAGATGAGCGCCGACAGGTTAGCTAAATGGGAAAAAGATGCCACGGACGAGATCCATCCATCTCCGGCCTGAACCGCATGTCCCTTTGTCCCTGCCAATCCCCGCTCTCTCCAAGATCAATTACACAAGAGTCCTTTTGATATGCAAAGCAGCAAGAACAGAGCAAATTGGAGATTCGGAAAAACTAGGAGATTCAAGTAATGGTTCAAGAAACAAATTCCCACCAGTGAAGATAAAGCTTTGGGTAAAACCAAAACCCAATCAATAGCGGGTAGTAGCGTTTCGATTCGGGAGGAAGTTGTAAACGATGGAAATCAGTATACCACACCACTTAGGCTTATTGATCGAAAATAATCTCAATCCGTGCCGGAAGTTCCCAGCCCACCCACTATCCAAGCAATTAAACTGACCACAGCCTCGATACCGGGCTGGTGGTTTTCTTTAAGACGATTAATTGAAAATCAATCCACCTCCACTCCCTCCCTTGCCACCACTCCCCATAGGGTGACGTTGGTATTTTTTCGGAAAAAGTAAAAAATCAGGCAAGCGGAAGAAAATCCGCTCGGCGCAAATCTAGCAAAGGGGGGGAGGATGGAAGGGGTAGGAAAGTAGGCAGTAAACAGGTTTACTCATCATTACCATAATTGCCAGTCATGGCGCGCCCTCTGGAGGTCCCGGGAGTGTGCTGCGATTGTTGCGGAAAAGTGCTAAAGACCGCCACTTTCGCTCGTTCGTGAATAAATAGACAGAGGGAAATAAAAGGGCACATGATTTACCCTTCGCTTTTTTTTTGCGACCCGGAGGAAAATACGGAAGGGGTTTTTCCATCGGTCTCCCCTCCTCTGGAGAGGACACTGTAAAAGCCCCCCAAACCGCTCGCATGCTAAGCAACGGTTAACGTTTCGGGCACGTTCTAATTACACGGCGTGGCGAAAAATTGCTGTTGTTTAACGGAGGCGACAAATAGGCACTTTGTACAACAACCCCGGGGCCGAGGTTTGCAAGTTCCTAAGGCCGATGAAACAAAGGCGCAGACCCTGCAGCCTCGGGTTCGGTCGGTTTACACTTCATCGGCGGCGGAAGTTGGAACTAAACCTGAGACCCTGACTGACTTCGGGTCTCGAGCCAGTGTGAATTAATCACACCTTATCTACCATAGTGTACTCAACCTACACACACAGACACATACATACATACACACACACTCCCAGGTCATCTGTTTAGCGTGAGCCCCGTTCGGATCGAACGAGGACGACGTGCAGGAATTGGTTTTCCGGTGCGTCTGCTAAATTGCGCTATAAATTCTGTTGCTCTATTCGTCGTCGTGGAACCGGTCGGGCCTTTGTGCTTCTCCACTCCATTAGTGGCAAAGGCAAGCAACAACGTCCTTTCTGGTCCGGGAGGACGGAAAAGCCGGCTCACCGTAACGCGTGCGGCTCTGTTTGAGGGATCTGACTTTGGCACGAATCGAATCCATGGATGCCCGGATCCTCTCGACCGTGCGTGGGTTTGGGTTTGGCAAAATTGAATGTGTCGAAACATCACATTCACCCCATGGGAGACGGGGTATCGACGGGGGCGCCATATAATCGACACACTCTCGTTTCGGAGCCCATCGAGAAGGGAGTGGGAGAATTCATCCGTTTAAGGATTAACCACACCAGAACCACGCACCTCCTGCCCCGCCGGAGCATGTCATGCCTCGAAGTGCCGAAATAGGTAGGAAAAGTATCGAACCGCCGGCACAATGAATAATTCGATGGAGCGGAAAATGTACAGGGAGCGCCAGGAAGTAACGGGGGGTGGGCAATCCTTTTTTCCCGAAACTCGTCGAGTGCTCGGGGACTGGAGGGCCAGGGCCCGTAAGCTCATTAGATCGAACCAAACCAAATCATGTCAGCCTAGGAATAAGCTGTGCCAAATATCGCCCCTCGCAACAAAACAGAATAAAAGCGAGGAGAACGAGCTAGAACGAATTTATTATTCTCCTTCGTTTCCTCGAAGCTCTGGCTGTGCGTTTTGAGTTTTGCAGCTTCGCATCGCAGCGCACTTTGGTGGTTTTTGGCAAAGTGTAATCCCCATCTCCGCACCAAGCAATGGAACGCCAGACACGCCAATGCTATATATTCTTGCCCAACTGTCTGAGGAATTAATCTTTTGAACTCCAAAATCGATTTTCAACCATTAATTTGCTGCTTTAGCACCTCTTTGGTGGATGGAAACGAATCGGCTCTCTATTTCGCCATCCATCCCGAACCGAAAGCGGGTCACGTGAAACCAAAGCCGGTCCCTGGTCACGACAGGAAATTGAATTTGTTCTTCCGGCTCGTGCCTGATGTTGCACCGTTAAGCAGGCAATGGAGCGAACGGTTCTCGCGTACTTCCTTTTTGGACTTTGCGTTCGTCGGTCCGAGCATGAATTGCAACATTTAACGATTCGGTGATAGAAGCGTGTGCAAAAAATAGGTTAAACGGAACGAAACGCGCAGGGAAATGTTGTGAAATTCATCCGAAGGCAAGGAAAATGGTCGAATTTAGCATGTGTTTTGATGGTTTTTAAATGCTGTCATGATAACTCAATTACGCTACATGCTAATGGATCAATTTTAATGTTTGTTTGATGGTTTTTCAATTCTAATTTCTACCAAAATTTAGACGTTGATCGTGCAGACAGTGGTGTTTTAATAGTTTTAATAGTAAAACAGCAAAATTCAATAATCAACAAGAAGCAACACAATGAAAGCTTCTTTTTAATGGTATTATGAAAATGTTTAATAAAAGCATAGATTTTGTAGTTTATGCTATCTTTTTTTTCACGCGGCGAACGGTAATTTCAACACACTCAAAATAGTACATCTTAAAAACGAAGCCAAAAACTAGTTGTTTTTATATTTCAATGTATGTTTTTAATGTAGTGTTTTCTTACTTCTTGTAAAAAGGATTCTTCTGTCCCGTCCACTTCATCCCATGCTTTGGGTTGGACTTTAACCGATTCTTGAATATCCTTAGCAAACACACGTACATATACTTACGCAATGACCCAAATATAAACCGTTTAGCGAAGAAGGGTTTGTCCTTTGTAAACCCAAGCGTATTACGGTTGCTTTCAGCCAGCCTGTGGATAAGCTTCTCCGGAATATGTCTCGCAGCTGGTTATTCGGATGGAATTATGAAAATTGAAGCTATTACACTGTATGATGAGCTCAATCTGGCCCCCGGAAAAGCTCCGACCGCAATAAAAAGAAGGCGGACGTATATATGAGAACGGCACGTGCCGACGATGGCGATGATGATGCAGGGAACCAGGACCGGCCGAGCATTATTTATTAATTAAATATAACTTCCATAAAGTAAAGTCAGTGAGCGGGCGCGCGCGTGCACGTCCTCGCAACGTCGTTATCTCGGGTGCCGGATGGCCCCCGAAAGGCTCAATCCCGGAAACGCCGAGCGGGAACGGAAGGAAAGCCAAACAGGATTTCGAACATCGAAAGGATATCCATCCGCCGTGCTGGCTGGCCGCCGCTAAAAGTATCATTCATTAATATCATATCGATGACGCTCGGCGGAAAAGGAGGGAAGGAAGGAAGGGAGGGAGGGCACTCTATGCGAAGATGCGTGCCGCCGATAGGGACAGTGATGTGATTTTAATGAGCAGCGCCAGCTCAAAGGACGCCGGCCCGGTGCTACCGGCCAGTCCGGGGACGAGCAGATTTTCCGACGCGCCCTCGTTGAGGCCGGTCAGGGCGGAGCCGGAAGAGCCGAGGGCATCGCCATCGTTGCACAGATCCGTGGTGCACGATCGATAGTACGTGATGAAGGTCGGATCCTCCAGCACCTCGTCCAGATACTGCGAGAAGAAAATGCTACATTCGATTAGCGATTGTGAAGCCGAACCGTCGTGGGGAAGCCATTTGTTTTTTTTTCTCTTACCAGTGGATTTTCCTCGCAGCCGCGCAGGAAAGTTACCAACTTCCCGGGTGGATCCTGCGGGAGGAAAAAAAGAGGGAAAGAACAAACGAAGCGACAAGATACAAGAGAATCAATCGACTTTTGTCTGTCCGATTGGGGGGGGGATGGAAATAAGCAACGAGTTTCTTTGGTTGGTCGGGTGCTTCAAAAGCCAGTGACTCATAAAACACTCCAAACGTCGGGAGATTGCACTGCGGCTAATGGAGATTAGACACAAGGCAAACGTTCGTTCGTGCTGGCTTAAGATAGGAAAACAGTTCTGAGTTCTAGCCCGTTTTGCTGTTCGCAATTTGTCGTTTAAACTGTGGAAGCAAATAGACGAATAATATCATTTTTTAAACTAACAGAATACTAGCGGAAATAGTTGTAAAAAAATCCCTCTTAGCTATGTTTACAACTAGAACTAAAAGGGTATCAGCCATCAGTCGCAAAAAAGTTATCAAAAATCACTATTATTTCAAAGAGAAACCCTCATACAATATTTTTAATGAGTCAAGAGCTACCATTTACACAGAAATTCGTAGTTCATAATGGTAATGCTTTTGAAGTGATAGTTTTTCAGAAATTAATAAGTTTCTTCTTTGTAATCACATGTTGCCTAGTTATTAGGTTATGTTTTTCGTTGTTATCAGTGTAATATTTCGATACACTCTAATTTTTTCCCAGCGATTGGAGATTTCTGTGACTTTTGTTTTCAAACCCATCTTAATTTAGTATTTTAAAATATTTTTAAAATTGTGTTATAGAGCTCCTTTTGTTTTTTGATAATCGTTTGATGATTATTTCAACATTCAAACCATCAACTAGGGCCCAGAAGAACATCTTAAGGTATTATTGTCTACGAAACGAAATTCCCCGTTGGGAATGGATTATAAAGAACGTAGTAAGGCTGTTTTTCGAACTTACCACCAACTCCTGCCGGGTGATGGTGCAGTATTTCCGCGAGCAGGTGACGACACTCTGTCCCTCGACACTTCCCGGCTCCGTGACGCACCGCGGGTCACCGGACGATTGCGTTAGACCACAGGCGTAGCAGCGCAATGCTTGGATGGTGGTTTAAATAATACATTCGCTCAATGTTTCGGGCTTTGGACACGGGCACTCGAAAAGGCCAGAAAGGCGCTCTCCGTTATGCTGCATATACGAACCATCTACTGCCGGAGCGTTCAGCAATTGAATCAGCATAAATGTCATTAGAAGCACCCATGCTCCGTTGCGCTGGCCGCCGACCCCACGCCGGGATCCTTTATTTCTATTTGATTGTAAAAAGCAACCCGCCCCGACGACACCGACACTTGACATCTTTATTGATTTTCTTCTTATTTTATTTTTATTTGGTCGTTCGTAACGGAACTACCGGAACCTCCGGTATTACGGGACTGCCTGTAAAGCGCTCGGGCAGCAACGATGGACTGAGCTGCAGAGCATACGGCCACGAGGAAAAAACTATCAATCGAATCTCGCTCCCAAGAAGTGTGATGCATACAGTGGGTGGCCCCGAATCTATGCGCATCCACTTTCCAACTTTCATTTATTCACGCCACAATTTAATCAACCTGCTGCAATTGAACAACTTGATCAATAAATTTTTCTGAGCGAAAGTAAGATACGTGTTGCTTTTCCACCATTGGTGTTACAACTATTGCCCCTCAGTGTGAACTTGCAACCGTATACAAGGATGCTCAAACGACTCACGGTAGTGGCGATAAGATAAGCGGATGTGCTCCAGGGGTGTGCAGAGGGGTAAAAAGGTCCGTACGTAGTTCGGCGGAAATGCAATAAGACAGCGCAACTTATCAGTTGTCATTGATAGCATCAACGAACCGCCCGTGTTCGATCGTGGGACAGTTTATGTCGGTGGCACTTAGAAAAAATTAAATTTTCTTCTCGGCCCATGTTGGACGATAAGCTTCTGTTTTCTGAGGCTTCCTGAGAAGGGGGTGGGAGTACATTCCTTTTTTGTTGTTATTAATTTTTTGACCTGGCCTTCGCAGAAAGACCCTATTGAAAATGGACTGGAATTCGTAATGTATACTAAACACCAATTTAAACGATATTAAATTTTGCACCACCACTACGACTACTCTGTTTTAACTCGTGCCAACTTCCGCTCGACTCAATGAAGCAAACGTCCGTCAGGATTTCCCTATTGATCGACGTTCCGGCGCGTAAACTTTAACTTTTCATGACCCGTTCTTCCTTCTTTCTGACGTTTCCAGAGTGAAAGTGCTGAACGATCCTCCTCACCCTTCCAATGTCGGCGCGAGCGAGATAACTGCCGAACTCCACCACCGACGCCGGCACCACCTCCTTCGACACCTCGCAAAAATAAAGGTAAGGATGGCGATTTTTGGCCACGCGCCATTGACCGCCGGCCCGTTCTTCCCCGCTCCCGCGCGCGTTCAGAGTTTCAGAAAGTGTACTTTCGAAAGATTGCTTCACCGCCCGAAAAGACCCGCCGATCCCATTTAACTTTGATTGTGGACACGGGAGCGAAGTGCTCTCCGGAAAGTTAACGTTTCGCAAACAGTTACCGGGCTTCCGTCGGTCCCCCGAGGATACACCTTTCGTTTTTACAGTAAATTGTTTCATCTCGAAAGGATGTTTCCGGGAAGCTGTTGTACACAGACGCCGGGGTCTTTTCCGTAGTGATAGAAAATCGTTTCGCTGAAAACCATCGACATCCGATTAGCGCAATGGAACTGCTGGTCTGCTGGGAAGACCGAACAAACCGGGATCGGAGAGTCCGTGCAGGTGCTATTTAACAAATTTAACAACCTTTGCTGATTGTTTAACTGGGGACGACTAGGTATTTTCACTCAACCGAGACTGTCACGCCGCATTTCGTTCTTTTCTTCTTTCCGTCGAGAATCACGATCTCACGGCAGCGTCAATTCGGTGGATGACTCTTTATGACATCGACGTTCCATGTTTCGAGTACCTTGTTTCAAGACTAGAAATAAATTTTCCCATCCAACTACTTCGTCTCCAATTTTTCTAAACGATTTGAAAAGCATCAGCATTTAGCAGTTTTTAAAAGAATATTGTATTAAGCCACTCTAGAATAAGAGATTCATACAACTGATAGTGAAGATAATAAATAACAAATGTTTTCGTATTCGAATTGTGTAAATAGATAAAAGTGAAAGTGAAAAGTCATCTTGATTTAAAGCTCACGGTGCTAATCAAAAGTAGAATCATGTCTGATCAAACTTTCGATGCGATTCATTTTAATAAATCAAAACATCCGTGGATCAATCATTTAAATAAATAAAATTCATGAATCTCCACAAATGCCTCGAATCGAATCGAAGTTTGTACAATTCTACAAAACGTCAAAATCTCAGGAGATTAATATATTTCTTAGAGTTGCCGTTCATTCAAATCCATTTATTCAATTTGCAGATAAGCACAGATTCCCTGATCTGAATCTAAATTACCCAAATTGTATAGAGTTGACAAAGTAAGGGAAAGTGAAAGATGCTATCGTTTAAAATACCTCCCAACCACACAATGAACCATGACAACCTCGTCCCGAGTGGTCAAAGTGATTGTTAAGTGAGTGTTCATTGCAATCACCTATCCTAGTATTAGGCGGTGATTAAGGTTGTGCTAATCGGTTGAAAATGGAGCCGCTTTCACCACACAAGCACTTCAGCTGACAGTGATTGAATGTGTGCTGGGAGGAAGGACCCTCTTCTGAAGCCTTTGTTTTGGGGTTCGGTGATTCAATTGCTTTTCTCCACCTCCTCCAGTGCCCCCCGATGCCATGACAGTGTCGGTTTCGCAGCCGCAGCAGCCGATCGAAAGTGTGCACTGCAGCTCATCCTCGCCGACACCCGGAACCCGGATCCTCCCGCCTCCCAGATCCGCCCTCTTGGATGCAGCGGTGGCGTCGCCGTCGATGGCGATGACCACCACCGCACCGATGTCCTCGCCGCCGCCGTCGTCGTCGTCGTCCACCCCCGTCGTCACCGCTCACCATGGTCCCTCCGCTCGGGAAGCGGCCGAGGCCAACCCAGCGCCAACCCAGGGCACGCCAACGTCCGCCCTGCGACGGCTGTACTTCAAGACGGCTCGCGCAAGCAAGGCGGCCAAGTCGGCGGCGGCCGTAATGGGGGTGGCGGCCGCCGCCGCCGGCTCCGCTGCCGTCCCGAAGGTGGTCGTGATGGGTTCGTCGACGACCTCCGAGGCCACCATCAACACCTCTACCGATTCGGCCTCGACGCACCTCACCAACGTCACCACCACGACCGACACCGAGACGAACGACTCCCTGGACCTCGGTAAGATCTTATTCACCACTGTAGGGTTCAACGGAATCCCGAACTTATATGGTTTCCCTGTATGTTGTCTGGTTTTCCGTCCGCAAAGGAGACGCGTCTGGACAGAGTGAACTGTTGCTCAGCTCGCTGGAGGACGAAAGCTCCAGCATCATCGCCCTGAGCCAAACGGACGGCAACGAGAACGAGGAGAATGTCACCCTCGTCAACGGTCCCGACACGCCATTGTTGATCAGTTATCAGGTATGTTCTCAGTTCATCTATTAACCAAACCCAACGATTCTTGATTGCGACTACGGTTCTTCGATGGTGCAACTCGGCTCAGTGGTGCTTTTAAATCTACAAAACACTTACAAACAATTCAATACCAGTAGGATAACTGTACCAATAGTAACGCACATGTTACTACCAATATGATCCAATTTATAAGTGTGTTTGACAGAATATTTTACAAATTTATACCGAATATGATCTAAACCTCAGTTTTCTTCAGAAAAACATCTATTTTTACAGTTTATCATGTAAAATACTCGAGAAAAAAGAGTTTATTTCTTCCTAGCCGGTTGTTCCTAAAATGATGGTGTGGATCCTATAGTGGTGGTATCGTGTTCCTATAGTGGTGATAGTACTTGGAAAACTTGTAAAATCCTGAATATATTTTTTAAACATATTTCAAGCACAACGGCCAAACAACTCATAGAAAAATGCTTTTTGCGGTGATTTATAGCCTTAAGGAAATCATGGCAGTCCTGATAAATCCTTAAGGAATCCAGCATAAAAGTAAAACCTCTCTGGAAAATATTAATTCTGGAGCCTTAATATGTTACGGAAACGGAAAGGTTTATCTTTTGAACAATCCGTAAAGGAGCAAAGAACATTTCATACAAGGATAAATGACGCTATTGTAACAGTTTTTTCGTAGAGCCAGGATTTTATTCCACTACCTTCACTATTGGCACTACCACCACTATGGGAGCACTTACCCCTAGGTGATACTACAACGCAATATATTGTTTACAGATCTAATGTTTTACTTCCACCGTTTGTGGCACGTTCGAGATTCTGCAACACAATACGTTTTGTTTTGCATTTTCCAAGGCGAATGACGCGGATTTTCCCAGCTTAACCGGTGTCGATAATTACATTTCCCGAATTGGCTATTACCGACTACGTGTGAAAACGGCCCTATTCCGGTCCAGCGTTCGGGACCCTACCTACGTCAATTCGGTTCGTGGAAAAATCCCGGAAGTCGCGCGCGCGGAACCGATTGGCATTTACTGCCCTCGTTTAATGGTATGCAAAACCGCCGGCTTTGGTATGCAGTGAGTGTTTGCATATGTCGCACCACTCCAAACTTGTCCGCACTGGCAAATGGTCCGGTTTCCGGTCGGAACATCTCAATCGGTTTCGAACGCTCCAAGCCGGCGACTTTACGACGTGGGCAAATATTGAAACTGCAATTACGATCAATATTTTAGCCGTCATTGCGTCGCGCTGCTGGAATTCTCCATTGGTTCGGGAAGTGGCCACCGGACCGGACGATCGTTGTACACTCGACTCGGCCACTGTAACAGAGCGTAACCCGAAGCGAAGTACTCCAAGTGTGTGAGGCTTAGAGACGAAGAACACCACTCTCCGATTCCGATTAGCTACACATGCGTTTCCTTCAAAAACCGGGGTCCCGGCCTACTACCCTCCTTTGCCTCGCTTCGCTTCCTTCACCCTACCTTGCCCTCCACCACCCGTCACGCCATGTGTAACGTCGGTGCGTTATGACGTCATTTGCAACTATTGAGTAATTTTGAGAAGTGGCCTCATCGCATCACCGCATTCGAAAGCAGAACTCGCCTCTCCGCCCCCTTCCCACCTCCCAATGGCAATTGGAAACTAAGTCACTGGTTGCGGTGTTCATCCCCCCTTCACCCCCTCACCCGCTATCCACTCAAGGGAGAAAGCGTTACGCCTCGAGGTTCTAAGAGGCCAAGACGCAACTGCACTTTTCCGCGCTCGAATCGAAAGAGTTTTCACTTTTCACGTGCATGTGCGTGTGTGTGCGTGTGTGTGGCGAACGGCGTGCATCGCTTGCTATTAATAGTGCCGTCACGTTTGTGGTCATTTTATAATTAGCGTGTTTGTGTGTTATTTTTAGGGAAGGCTTTTTCTCTATGCAGCCGCGATTTTTCATCTCACTATTGTGTAAACATATCAGCGACGACGACAAGGGTGATGTACACTTGGGATGAAAAATTGCACCGCTTACGTCGCTACACACACACATACACACATACACGTGCGTGCGGGTGTTGATCATGTGACGCTTCTTGTTGGATTGAACTGACAGAGGGCTGTTTTTTTCTGAGACCGTTACAACACATGGGCCACAGTGAGATAAAATTTTCTGATTGAAATAAACATGCTTACATCGATATGTTTCTGCATATTTCGAATACATGATGCGCCGCATAAGAAACGGGCACTGCGAGGTAAATGGGGTAAAGCAATACCATTAATTTTAATCATACATTTAGCGTTTCGTTTTTTCTTTTTCGAGAAGGAAAACTTTTCCCTGCATTGTTGTCATGTTCGCATTCGTTGTGCCACTTTTTTGTACCTTCAACCCTCCCGTGAACCATACACACACCTATATGGTTTTCTGTTTCTTTTCTCCCTCGTGTTATCAATGGCCTACATGGAACACTCGTTTTTTTCCAACATCCGTTTAGTTTTTCCTTTTTTCCTAAACCAAACCAGGCCCCTTGCTGGTGTTTGTCTGGCATCTTCTTTGTTCACTTCTCTCCCGGGGAAGAAACTCGGACGAATGTGTTTTGTTGGATGGATGGATGGATGGATGGATGGGTTGCATGCGAGCTGCGCCTCGACTCCGAGATGGAGTCCGTTTCCCGCCCGGAAAAGGAACCGGAAAAGCCGGGCCCAGGACACGCGAGGAAATACATTTTACATGCGTGATATTTGCACACAACATGTGCCCTGGAAGAAGCAGAAAAGGACGCAAGAACGGGGCAAAATAAATGGGGAGAATGAGGAGGGGGGTTTCTGCCTACCGGTGTATTTCTTTTTATTTTATTTTCCCACCATCCTTTTTCTCCGGTGCAGTTGTTTTTGTATGCGAAACGGAGCTTTTTAAACTGGAGGGAAAAAATCACATACACCTTCCTGGGAAAACATTTCCTTGTGACTTACCTTGTCAAATCGGAAATCAAATGGTAAATGAAAGAGTGAAATAGAGATACAGAGTGGTATGTGACCAACTAATCCAGGGGGAAATTGGGTTGGTGTGCATTTGGCAAAAATACAACACAAACTAAAATGTAATGTTTGTAAACTGTGTTTCCTCATCCTTCAAATCAAATCTTCGCACGGCCGTTTTCGGATTAACTCACAATCGTGCTCGTTTTTGAAGTAGGGAAAATGGCGTTTTTCCCTCCGGGTGCTACGACGATGTATTGACCCTGAATTCGCAACGGCCATCTTTCAACGGATTTGTTTACCCGGTCGTTCGTCTCTCTCGCTTCTGCCGATGAATAAAACAAACATCAAATCCCCCCAGAAGGAAGAGAAAAAGAGTGAAAACCGAACCATGTTGAGCTTGCCGGGGATCGCCGTAGACGTTTGTCACAAAACGCGTGTCAGCAGATGCAGTCTCGATCATCATCAACCCTCCTCCCGGCCGGCCAGCGTTTTCCCCCCGAGCTGGGAAAAACGCTTCCTGGACCAAATGTCTGGCCTGTCGCTGACATGACGTGTGTTTGGACAACAATTTGCCTTGTCATCGCAGCAGCAGCAGCAGCCATTGCTCCCTCTCTCCCGGCTTGGTTGGTGATTTAAGCGTTCCGTGCGTTTTCCCATGACACCCAACACCCGATGGCGAGGATGGGTTCAATGTATCGAAGTGCAACAACTTCGCACCAGGCAAGCCTGGGCGGCATATTGATAGCAACACGATTTTCCGACCGGCGATAATGGAGCGAACCGAACCGAAGGCACCCTCAGGCAGAAGACAATCGAATGAATCGGAATGAACGATGATGAATCACTTAGTTGTTTGCCTAGCAGAAAGAGAATCGGACTATTTATTTTATTTCTCTACAGTGCAGTACCCGACTCTAGCGGGAAATAATGGTAAGGTTCTTGCGAGTTGCACATTGAAGAATGATTCTCCGTTCTTTTTTCCCTCTCCCGGTCGGGTCTTTTACCTTTGTGCAACCGTGAGGCGGGTCATAAATCTCGCCCGGTTACGTCGTGCCGGCCGTGTGTGACATTTGTTGCCGGCGACATGCATGCTTTGTGCCGGGGTCCGGAGAAAGCAGGTCCGTGGATGGACAAAGTTGTCAGTCTGCCCCGACTCGGACTTAAACTATTCGCTCGTTGCTGGAATATGGACCGTTGCAGAAGCGATAAATTGCACAGGAATTACGCCTCGGTGGGAGTTTTTCCGGCGCATCGTCGTCGGTACAATGCTTTGAACTATCGCTGCTAGGATCGTTGGGGAATGGCACCCGTTTGTTGCGACAATGTTCGGCGACGGCGGATGGACGAGGACCGGCGTTGTACGCCGTACTTTATTAGACACTTTGCATACCTTTGACCAGAGCCGAAACAGTATGATGGTTTCGGGGGACAAACTTTTTGAAAGACTGTATGTGACATCGGTCCTTAGCGGATTCTTGGAATGACTAGGTGTTGACGCACGGTGAGAGCACAAAATGCGGTATCTAGTTTGCGGTCAATCACGGTTTATTCATATTACTGACTCAATTTCGCATGGGCCTACTTTCTCTAGAATTTCATTGATTTTGTAACGTAGGATTTAATTTTGCATTTGATGATGGAGGCGCATGGTGGTCGGTAGTAGACAATGTTCCCAACCATCCTGCTTTGGTAATCTAGCTTATCTTTCCTTTCTGTTCATCTCGTTTTCCAGGAACTGGAGGATCTCTCTCCAAAGTCGCCCATCTTTTCGTCATCCCGTGAGCCCTCCCCAAAGGTTGCTCCCGATGGTCGGTATCAGCATGCGTCGGGTCGAACGACAACGACACAATCCACTTGCACCCGTTTCCCCTTCGATCCACCAGTGTCCCCGAAGGCGCACGGAGAGACCACACGTGCGGATCCGGCCGCGTACGCACGAACTCACGAAACCATGTTCAGCTTCGACGAATCGCCCAATCCGGTGCGACGCCCTGCACCACGGATGCTGGAGCAAACTCCAGTACACTCGCCAAGCAATGCCGCCGAAACCGGTCCTGGTCCGCCACCTCCAACGGTGGAGTATTCCCCGGCCAAACCGTCCACCGGGGAGTCATCGTCTTCGGCATCGACGTCCAACACCTCCACACCGAAGCGACTGATGAACACGTTCAAGACGCGCAAGGAGCGGCTGGTGCAGCAGGCTGGGAGTGCGGTCGCGGCGGCCACCGCAGCCGTCACCTCCTCGTCCGGCAAACAGTTCAAGAATCCCAACTACGATCCCGACCTGACGATGTTCCCCTTCGATCGGGAGGCGATCGACTACGAGCGCATCCAGCGCGAGTGCTTCGCCGTCGAGGAGGAGCTCCTGTTCGAGCACGATCGGGCTCGGGAGGACGAGCTGGCTCGAGGGGGCGTTGGTGGCGCCGGCGGCGGCGGCGGGGAATCACCGTCCAAGGCGCTGTTCGAGACGGAGATCTTCAGCGAGCACTACTCCATCTTCCAGCAGTACGCGTACCTTTCGCAGCAGGAGCGGGACGCACTGGAGGCGGGACGCGGCTCATCCTCCTCCTCCTCCTCCAATCGGAGGTCGAGCCGGAAACCGACGCCCGCTGCCGATGCGTTCTCACCTAGGCGACATCGGCCAGAACCACCTCCGATCCCGCCCGCCGGACCGCGACTCTCCAAGTTCGACCAGATCGCGACCAAGTTCGACATGATGCCGGCGAAGCTGGGCGGCGGGATAGGGGGTGGCTGCGGGACACTTCCGGACCTGCGGGTCGACTACTTCGTCGAAACGTCGTGCTGTTCCGGCGCGGGCATGTCGGTGTCGCCGGGCGGCGAACTCGAACCGCCAGCGTCGGTCGAGCCGACGTCGAGGGCGCGTGCGTCGTCGTCCGCCGGCACCGGGGCGCCCTCTGGTGGCGGTGGTGGCGTCGGCCTGCAGCGATCGATGGAAGCGACCGGCACAGGCGCAATGGCGTCCGGCACTATAAATGTTACGTCCAATCCGATGGAGGGAGCAGTTTGTACACAACCGCGGGCGACAATAGTCGTACAGCAAGTACGTAGTTTTGTCCGTCCCCATTTATACACACACGCACACAAAGCCATTTACTACTAGTCAAGCGTTCTGCGTTCCTTGTTTTCGTGTCCCTGTGTTAAGCCGTACCGACACCTGGTGCATTTACCTCTGAACTGAACCGTGTCTCTTCTCCGGGTGCTGGAAAAAATTCCATCGTGTCTCGTTCGTCGGTAGTGTCAGTGTAAATTACGCCGCCGGTGCCGAAAATCGAACCGGAAAGTTTTGGGGCTATTTTTACACCAACACGCGTTGATTTTCTCCGATCTGCTGCTGCTGCGACCGCTGGTTTATCTCAACTGGATCGATTCCGGTCCCTCGATCGGCGATCGATTGTTTACGATAGTGTAGCTTCCGTGGTGTGTTGGCCGGTTACCAGAATTCCCTCGCCGAGACATGCAGAACGAACACTAAGGCGTAAAAAGTGTAACGTAAAATCGTACAAAATCCGTAGTAAAGTGACCCGCGAGGTAGTGAACCCGAGGCACCCGAGGAGAGTGATTTTAGGCCGGAAGACAGACAGGCGAATCAATCACGCCACACGATGAACCGTTTTATTAAAAAAGTGACCAAATTTTTGGACCATAAGGTATGGAACGAACCCTCGGGGCTGGCGATGCTGAGTGGCTTCTGGCTTTTCGCTAACGATGGAAACGATTGCTCCCCCGGCCTGCTCAACTCAATGCAAAAGTGTGAATTTATTCCAGAAGGAAAAGTTTGAATTTCCCCGCCACGTGGAAGCTTCTTTGATAGTGTTGTTTCCGAATAGTTGTGGGACTCGCCGGTTTTTATGAAATGTTTGAAACACTCTCCATTTTACATCGCTTCTGTTCTTCTGTTTACAGTAGGAAAAAAAGGAGGTGAACGAGTTTATTGTTGTTTACCTTACGGACAGCAACGACTATAATGTTGCCTGTGTGTTGTTGTGTTACTCGGAAAGATACTCGAGTCTTCAGGAAAATCACATTTTCACGGTATTCCAGAGTGCATATTTTCTTTTATTACGGGCATTCTGCGAATGGCTTTGTTTGGGAAAAACAGTTGGTGCTAAACAGTTTGAGTTGGACAGTTTAAAATCCTATTACGATGGCAAATAGGAGAAATGTTTGAAAGGTAGATCGTATATTTCCCATATTCTTTAAACAAAGAAGAATCGGAATTATGTAAATGAGGCTGATGCTTTATTTGGAATGCTGTTTAAACGCTGTATAATCCAAATTTTGTTTGTTATAAATCAGAATAAATATTAAAGATTAGAAGAATTTTTCATTAGTTCAAATATTATAAACAGCTAGACGAGAAATCCTTAAAACATGTTTTTGAGCAAAGATATTGTGCTCTAGTGCTACTTCTTCGAAGTGGAAAAGTTCTAGGAAGTTGTTTTAAAAAATAAGACTCATGCTGCCTCTCACCTGTGGGCTCATTTATTTTTTCCTTCCCGTGGAAAATTCTTGGAAAAGTCACAAAGAGATGAGATATGATGCTGCCACCGAGCGAGAGGCACGGTGGAAAATTCGACTGAGTCACTAAACAGTCCTACCCGGTATCCGTGCAGCACGACGCACTGATGCGAACGGACGGATGGTTATAAATGTTTAGTCATTCTTCCGCGGAACATGCGGCGACATGTCTGTGCGGACGACGCCAGGGAGAGCTCATCACGCAATTGATACGAAACACACGATTCCCGCGAAGTGTTTGAGTGCTTTGGGGTGTGAAATGTGTAACTATTTGCTTCTAATTTGGGGTTAAAAGAGATTGCTTTCGGCGTTGGCTTCTTTTAACTATTTAATTACCTAGACAGTTAGAAACAGCAGTAACTTTCCTCTTTTCTCAATGCGATGCTGAGTGTTTGTGCCTGACAATATAACGCCTTTTGGAGCATCGATCCCTTGCTCCCTCCCTGAGGGAGCTTCCCATAAATGATACGATGCTGTACGACTACGAACGAGTCATCACGTTTGATGATTGCCGTGGCGTGTCGTTCGTCCTCTCCACCTGATGGGATGGGAGGCGCAAAACGTCGATGATTTCATTACGCCGGAAAGATGTGCCCCATCAGACCAGCCAAGAAGACAGTCAACATGATTACGTGGGCGTGAAGAGAATGAACGTGCAAACCATTTCGGCCGACTCTTCGGAGGACGCTTTACTGCCTCTGTTGCTGTTGCTGTTGCTGCACCTTCTCTTCTCCCGGTTCGATGTCTCACGTCTGTCGATTTCCTGTTTTAATCAAAACACATTTGAGCCGAAATGCTAAATGGCTCGCCATCATGCCGTAGATGTTATAGATACACTCCACGCACGCAGCCACGCTCCGGACCGAGGACGTGAGTTCCGTGGGACTTTGGGACTGTACGAAAGCGTGGGATTACTCGGCTGCTCGGTCCACCGAGACCGATACAAGTGGCCGGTCGAGTCCGGAGTCGAGGAAAACGAGCTGGCAAACATTGGATCCAGCTCGCAAATGGCTGAGATAAGCAACTCGTCGCCGGATGTCACGTTTGGGTAGAAGTGGAGGTCTCCTGCTGCTGCTAATCTCCGAAAACCCAGCACTTGGAACGCTCTGGACAATTGTCTCCCACTCCTTCGGCACGGTTCAAGGCGCCTCGTTCGATGGAAAAAGCCACGCCATAAATCATGCTTCGCGTGCCCCGACTGCCTGTGTGTGTGTGTGTTGCGGGGAAAATTATGCCATTCATTAGCGCACGCGGTGACACGGAAAATCGGAACCGTCGACCGGTTCGACGAAAACGTGGGGTGTTCCGGGTTTCTCCCGGGGGTCGAAGCGGGGTTGGAACATTTCGGTCCCTTAATTAGCCGTCGCCATTGACAATTCGGCATGGGCGCTTTTTGGACGCGCGGCGGTAACTCAATTTTAAGCAGCGCATCGCTTGCTGCGTTTGACTGCTTTTGGATTTGATTTAACGAAGTTTGGCCTGCCTAAAGTGCGGTGTTCATTCAAAGTGAGCCGGAGTTCTGGACGCTCAAGTGCCATTTGTCACCAACGCCATTAGTTTTCCTCGAATCTTTCTAATTATCTTTCTAATTGTTTCATTTACGCACACACATACACACACTTCCCGGACAAGTTCAAGCGAAGCAACTAATATAATTCACTAACCCAGCTTCCGTGGAATTGTCCTTGTGAAAGTACCCACGATTTATCCACTTTATAATTGTTGACCTGTGTTTATCTTCCGTCCTGCGCAGCCTTCCCTAAGCATGGACTACACGTCCGTCGAGACGATCCTGCTGAAGAACGAGGGCGAGTTTATTAGCGTCGGCGAGCAGGGAAAGGATCTGCTGTCGGCGCAAAGCAAAAAGCAGCAGCGAGAGGAACACATGCGGCAACTGCTGGACGTCACCAACACCCTAACAACCGAAGAGATTAAAGATTTCGAAATGAGGTAAGTACCCTTCCAAACATTTAATAAATTGCAAACGAACCAACATACTGTTGAAATGACATTGAACAAACTCGATACTTAAACAGAACAAGCGACAATTAATTGCAAAAAATATTGAACAATATTACTTGTTTACATCAAGTCTATGGGCGCTTGTTATAATGAAGATGAAGCCATTTTAAGGTGGTTTGATTAATTAATGGTTCAAAGATCCGTTCATTTGAGCGAGGAAAAAGGAAAAGCTTATTTTCCACCCAATCCTATTTGTATCGTTGTCTATCGATACGATCGTTTTGCGTCGTTAGAAGATACAATCGCGACTTGTGTCCAAAGTCTTCGCCATGATGCGCAGTTGTTGGAGGATGCTGGGAAATAAACATTTTAGTAAGGATTTTTTACTTTTCAACCGTAAAAAAAAACACATACACAGACAAGTACAAAACCTCACCCAAACTTCCGCTTGATGTAGCACCAGAAAATGAACCGTGGAGGAGGACCTGATCACGGAGAGAATACGTTTACCCCAAACATGCGTGTGGCCGTATGTTGTATCGGAAAAGCGAAAAACAAAACAATGAACGTGGATCGTTTTTCATTCGTTATTGTTGTTGTTTTACCTCGATGAAAAACCATCGTCCGGAGAGTGGACGTTCAAGGCCAAAACAAGAGATCAGAGCGCATTTTAAAACCACATCTGGACCGTTGTGTTGTTCGGTGGAATATGGTTAACCGTCGGAAATGATTCTCCTTCATTATGATGCAACCCCGGACAACACGTAGGCGGCTTGTTCGGTACCGGTGAAACGGTGAAACAACCTTCCAAACGGTTGACCGAACGCACATTGAATTTAATTTGAATTATGTACGATTGTCAGCATAACGACACCGGGAAACATTCCCAACGGGGGGCGAAAAAAGGGGGAGGGGGAGGAGCGTTGTGGCATTGATTATGGAAAAGTTGTCAGAACAAAAGTTGCCCCTTTCTTTCGCCAGCCTTCATTCGAAAGTTTTAATGATATAAAGTTGGATTGCTGGTTGGCGCCTGGGACGTGTTTGGAAAACGGTGAACTAGATGTCTTTTATGAGGAAATTTCACTGGCAAATTAGAATGCACAAGCCTCAAACCCCGGTTTGAGTCCTTCGTCCATCCAAGAAGGCAAGATTTATCTGATACGTTCATCTTCGTGTCAGTAATCTAAATGGGCATTGTTTATGTTTTGACGCAGTTTCCAACCGACGAATCTATTCGTAAAGTATTGATTATTCGTCTTTCAAGTGCAGAAGCCACATGAGCTGCACCGCAGAGGAATGGTTGGGGTTGAAAGGGTGAGGGGTTTCATTTGGTCCCGTGCCAAGAATGTTTGGCTGGAAGCATTTTCCTCGCTCGTTCGGGTCCGGGTTGGAAATGAAAAGCAACACACAAAAACACGTTTCGTTATTCGGTTAAAAAAGCAACATATGATTATGCGCATACTATTTAGCTTTATTGAGTCGAGAGCACGTGTGCAACCCTTCCCCGCAGAGGCCCCCTCACGAATCGCCCAAAATCTGCTTCAAATCGTCCGGAAGACTCTTTTTCATGTTTTCCACGTGCCGCAGCAGCTGTTCGCGCGTATCCTTCGCGTTGAGCTGCACGGGAAGGGTGGTGGTGGTGGTGGTGGTGGTGTTGCTGCCGCCACCCCCTTGCAGCAGCGTCAGCTTGTGCCGGAGGCGCAGTATCATGTCGACGATCTCCACCTCCAGCTTGCCCTTGGCCCACTCGGTCAGATTGGACTCGGAGAGCGTCTGCATGTGCAGCACCTGGAGCGTTTGCTCCAGCTCGAAGTAGCGCGTCTCGTACCAGCCGCGGAAGTTCGGCGAGGCGAAGAACCGCCGGTACAGACCCTCCCAGTCGCCCTTGCAGGTGGAGGTGAGCTGCGGTCCGCACTCGTCCAGCGTGGCGAGGAAGTCCTCCTGCCGGAACGGGTTCGGCTGCGGGGCGGAGCGAAACGGCGAGATGTCCTTCTGCAGCGGCATCAGCGAGGCCATGTAGCGCTCGAGCGGTATCATGAAGCTTTGCGTCAGCTCGAGCAGATGCCGCCGGAGCAGGGCGGACTGCACGGACAGCGGACGGTCGGTTTTGAGCCCGAGCAGAATCTTCTTGATGAACGCCTTGTCCTTCTGCACGAACGGTTTGTACTGCGTGTAGAGACCGGGCGACGAGTCGAGCAGCTTGTGTGTGATTTGCTTAATCTTGGACAGTCGGGAAAGCGTCGCGGACCCGCCGTCTGAGGTGGCACTTCCGGTGCCGGCACCGCCGATGGAAGTCGCCGGTGAGGTCGCGCTTCCCATCGCCCCCGCGGCATGCTGCTTTTGACGCGCCAGCAGCTGCGCCTCGGTGCTATCCTGCAGCCGGATCGTGTGCGGCCAGTGCTGGAGCGTTTTGGCGAAGAACGGATTCGTCACGCCGAGGATGATCGAGGGGTGGCCGTTTTTGCTCTGCGTAAACTCTTTGAACTCCGTATCGTGGATGGTGAAGTAGGGACGGCTTTCGGCGCAGTACGCCAGCGGGCTGATAAGGCTGGTCAGCGATTGGACCATGTGGGCGCAGTCGGTCGGCGAAGTGCCGGTCACGATGACGGGCTCCCCGGTCAGCACCAGCTCCCACAGCAGGTGGATGTGGGGCAGGAAGAACTGCAGACTCTTGAAGATGTCGATCTCGTGCACGGAAGATATGATGCGTCGTGCCGGGGCGCACCCGGGCTTCGGTGGCGGAAGACAGTCCACCAGCGGCACGACCGGAGGGATACTGTTTTTACCGTTCTGCTTCGGAATTGACACCTCGTAGGTTCTGCCGAGGAGCGGGAGGGCGAGCGGTTCGTCGCTCAGCAGCGAAGGCCACTTGCAGATGCTATCACATACGGCCTCGAGAGTGGGCTCGCCGTTGCTAAAGTAGGCCGGCGCAATCACACTGCACAGCTCGTAGAAAAGGTTCACGAACGGGAGCCTCGTCAGCAACACGAGGCTCTTCTGGAAGTAGCCCCGCTTCAGCGAGCTATCCTTAATCTGGCGGAAGTACACGAAGCCCCAGAAATGACCCGGATCGGCCCGATGCACCGGCATGCAGTTGCCGTTGAATTCCTGCAGCCCTCGAGGGAGCGTCGAGTTTTCCGAGCCGGAAGACACGCGCAACCGGATGTGGAACTGCGAGTCACCCATGCAGCCCGAGTTCGAGTCCGGAAAGGCCAGGTAGCAGATGTTCATCTTTTCCTGCTCGGCCAGCGTCACGTGCTGCGGATAGATGAGTTCCATCGCCTGGCCCAGCTCGAGGTCGAACGTGACGACGCAAATGCAGTGCAACCATTCGGCAAACCGATCCCACGTGCCAACGAGCGTTCCATCGGGACCGACCTCTTCCCGGTCGTGTCCGATGAGCGACGCTGTCGGTGATGATGCCTCCTTCAGCTTGCGTTCCGCCTGCTCCTCCGCCTTCTCCGTGCCACGTTCCATTTCGAGCAACAATCGCTTGTGTTCGTACACGATCCGGTCGATTTCGTACCGCTCGAGACGACCCTTGTCCAGTGTCGCCTTCAGCTCGATGTTGCCCTCCACCATCACGTGCAGCACACCGTTCAGGTCGACGTTAAACGAGAGCCCAACGTCCTCGAGGTCTTCACTAAAATTGCCCTCCAGCTTCAGCCGCCCGAGGGTAATATTATCACTAACAATGGCACTTTCCCCTTCGTACAGCCGCTTGACCTCGCGCACGTGCCGCACCCGGTGGCGCACTTTGAGCGGCAGCGTCGAGTTGCGACTGATCAGTATCCGGGGGGACTCGTGATCACCGCCGTCGCCCTCACCGATCATTCCGATCGAGCGGGGAACCAGATCCCACCAGAGCAGGTCCTGAATCGAGCACGACTTGTCACCGGCTAGGATGCCGGCCGCGATGGCAGCCCCTACAACCACTGCCTCGTCCGAGTTGACCGCGCTGTTGAGCGACCGGCGGTCGAAGAACTCGCTCAGCATAATCTGCACCCGGGGAATGCGAGACGATTCGCCGACGAGCATTATCTCGTGCACGGCAAACCGATCCTTGCGGGCGCGCCTCAACGCCATCTCCACGTGAAGCATGATGCGCTCGAACAGGTCCTTGCACAGCTCGTCCACTAGCTCCTTCGAGACCGTGGCGGAAAGCTTGTGGCCCTCGTGGAGGTTTTCGATCTCCAGCGACACCTGGCTCGTGTAGGACAGCGTACGCTTTGCCTGCTCGCATGCCTTCCGCAGCTTTCGAACCGCGACCGCATTGTGACTTATGTCGATTCCGCGAGTTTCGCGCAGTTGCTTGACAAAATGCTCCACCAGCCGGGTGTCGATGTCGGCCCCACCGAGCTGGGTGTCGCCGGAACTGGCCTTCACTTGAAAGATGCCGTTGTAAATCGTCACAATCGACACGTCTAGGAATCCTCCTCCGAACGAGCACACCAGCACGTACTGTTCGCCGATGACCTTTTTGTTCAGCCCGAACGAAATGGCCGCTGCGGTCGGTTCGTTGATCAGTCGAAGCACCGTCAACCCGGCGATGGTTGCCGCATCCAATATCGCTTGCCGCTGGCCGTCGGAGAACTGGGCCGGCACGGCAATGACCGCCGAGGTAACCTTCTCCCCCAACTGCCTTTCGGCCATCGAACGCAGGTGCGCCAGTATGATGCCACAGATTTCCTCCGGCTGGTAGCTTTTTGTTTCCCCCTTGAACTGCACCTTCAGCCCCGCGCCCTCCCGTTTCAACCGGCCGAGGATTCGTTTCACCTCCAGCACGCAGTTGGCGGGATCGAGATCGGCCTGCGCCAGGGCTTCCTCGCCGACGAGGCGAGTTTTTTCGGTGAACGCCACCACCGACGGGATGCGGTGGTTGCCGGCCTCGTTGGCCATAATCTCAAACTTGCCATTCCGGTAGATGCCAACGCTCGAGAAGCTCGTCCCGAAGTCGATCCCTATCGCAACCATGCCTGCCGCCGCCGCCGCCGTCGATTGCTGCGATGAGGAAGTGTTTTTGTTCGTCGAAGTCATTTAACCGTCCACTAGCAAACGCTTATCAAAGAAACCATCTCTTTCGAGGACGCGTGTGCCGCCGGAAGCGAGAGCAACTCAGTCTCTATAATCTGATGTTCCTGTAAAAGATGGAAAAAAGGTTAATTAACTTCCGTAAGACTACATAGAGACAGTGCCGCCTCGTTCATTGTATCTGTCTCCCGTTCTGCCGTGACTACTTTCTTTAGTTTTTCTACCATTCCGTTTGTTTTAATTAAGAGATCGTTAGAGAACGAATTACGATCTGTCGGTAGCTCTTGGTCTTTTTGCTTCCTTTATGCGATAGGGTACGTACAAATCAAAACATAAACAAACAAACAAATGTTCACCAATCGTTACACGCATACATGGGGTGTATTTCCTTTTTTTCCGCGAGTTACATATGATTGTTTCTTTTTTTCTTTGTACACAAAACCACCCTGCAGGTTGGAGCTAAAACAGCTCGTATTAGGGAAATGGCAAACATGAACCTCGGCGACGGGGTGGTGGTAGTTGAAACATTCCCACTTACCTTCTTCTGGCGGATGGGAAACATCCGGGTCGGGGCAGTTCAATTATGTGAGCAGCAGCAGTTGCACACTTTCGCACAGTTTCGCACGTCTTTCCAGCAAACGTACTGCCTTCGTTTGTGAAAATAACACACAGTAAATTCGCAACACAAATCATGCCCGAAGGAATCACAAACAGCGAAAACAGCAGCTTCACAGCGACCGACTTCTTTCTCCTCTCGAGGGCTTTTTACTTTCGGCACCAGTAACAACACTCCATTATAAAATAGACACAACAAAGTAATCTAACACGAGGGATTAACAAACTTGCCTTCGGGTAACATGTTTCCTATTTCCTACAAAGATTCTCTAATAATGGGCCGCACAAACAAGCACTTTTTGTGACGGAAACCAGACCATTTCCATCCTTTCGACACGGACAGTACGTCGACGACTGTCTGCTTTTCAACGCAGGCGCATTGTTCGCCCGACGGAAAAGTATGCAATCCGTGCGTATAAACTGGGCGTGTAACAGATGACGTTCTATACGAGCGGATTGAATGCTGCATACGAAGGAGCCGTTAAAGGCGATTCTTGTTCGAAGTCTTTAAATTGTTATTTTATTTAGACACTTCCAAGCTTTTTGGATTAAAACGACATATTTTTCTCAATATCTTATTCGTCTTAGATATGGTAGCCCACATCACAGTCGATCTCAATCGGTCAAAACTCCAGGAAGCCGTGCATCTGGCCGTCCAAATCAGCTATGCTTGCCACAACAACGTTCGAGGTAAGAATTCTATTAAAATGTTCTCAAAATGTTTTAAATTTTATCATTAACATTTGGTTATATCCATGTAGAGTGGCCTCCATGCCCAACACTGGCGTCGAAGAGGAATACTACAGACTGAGGCATTTTTCAATCACCGGAAAAGGTGTCGTCAACCGGGGCGATTCACTAAAAAGCCGTCGAAGCAAATCAAACAACAGTGTAGCTAGCTCAAATTCGAGGTATTTGAAAATTATTCATAAACTTTTATTTGACATAAATTATGAACGTCAACTTTTCTACAGTACCGAACATCTGACTCCTGCCGCCGGTGCCGTTGCCGGATCGGCGCGAACCTCGGCCACGTGTAGCTTGGCATCCAGTCGTGAAAGCAGCACGTCCAACCCGGCGTCGGGTCCATACAAGTAAGGGCGGAGTGTATCCGATTTTTGTTCCGTTGCTTAGAACACATCAATGTTTTCCTCCACAGAGTACTGATGCTGGGCGGCGCAGCGGTGGGAAAAAGTTCATTAGTGTCGCAATTCATGACCTCGGAATATCTGCATGCGTACGATACAAGCATAGGTAAGCGACAGCACTCGGTAGATGAGTATCCTTTCATAATCCCCAACAACAACTAATGCCACGAAGAACTGAACACGTGGGTGATGATGTTTGATGCTCATTTGAATTAGCGTTGTGGGCGGTTGAGAGAAAATAACTTATCGAAAGAAGGATGATGATGATGATGCTCGCCTACACTTGCATGTCCGTCAATCTGCGACATTGTAGTGGCGAGAGACAAAAGTTGTCACCCATAAATGCATTGGACAGGCGTCATAATGCCCTTCGCTGTACCACCTCAGTTCCATGGCTCCGGCATCTGTGAAAGCCTACATATCCCACATGTGCTCGTAATGGATGTTGCGTTAATGAAACTGTCCCAAACAACTAACGATCGTCAGTTTGCTGCACAAGAGGCTCAGCATCCATTTATCGAAAGTTTCAAGGTTGTCATTAGGCTTTTTATTCCTCACGGGCGGGTGGCCATTTTGAAAAGCGTTGCAACGCAAATGCAATTAAGCTCCATCAAAAAATATCAAACTGCATGTGGCAGTATTTTCACGTAACCATTACGGTTCACAGAGACAAACATGTTCATGGATGTCGAAACAAAGTGACGAATGGGATGGGAAAAATATAAACGTTATTGGGTCTGATCAATCTGCCACCGAACGTTGGTAATTTCCTTCAAAACGAACCAATTTCCTTCCAGTTTGACACTGTCTCGGTGACCTAGTAAGAAAAGTAGTACCCATATACACTCAGGTTACCCTTGGACCGAGGCAAAGGATTCATAACGGCAACTCGGTCTTGATGCTGTGGCCGAGTGGGAATTAATTAAATTTCCTCCTGCGACGTTCTGTTCTTGGACGCGCGCGACCTTCATTACCTCGCCGTCTATATATCATTCCGCCCGACAGTGGCCTTTTTTATGTGACCACATAAAATGTTTTCATCCATCCAGGCTCTCCGGTCCATCGCTCTTTGTTGCATCGTTTCATTCAAGCATCCTTTCGATTTTCCCAACCCCCCAACGGCAGCAGTCCTTTAAACGCCTCGCCGTTGGACATTGATTGCACCTGCACTTTCCTATGATGGGTCTTTTGTGTGCCTGCATCCTATTTGAAATGCCACGCTCCATGCCACACCCCCGTTCCACCCCGTCTTCCCTGACAGCGAGGAAAATCGATTTTCACAGATGTTGCTTCCCTTTACCATCATCATGGAGCCACAATGGGTTCTCTTGGGTGGGTGGCAAATGATTTTGTGTTTAATGTTGCCAATTCTACGTCAACAGTTTGATTGTTGTACCGCTTACAAAGCAGAGCGTTTCGCTTCCACCCAATTTCACTAGAAAAAGTAGTAATTTTTCTAATTTCAAATATCGTTCTACTTCTTTAGATGACGATTCGGGCGAGAAAACCGTTTCAGTTCTTCTCAGTGGAGAAGAATCTGAGCTGACATTCATCGATCACGGCTACACAGAAATGGCAGTAAGTTGTGTTTTATTCTTCACATTTTCCTTCGTCGCCACTAACACATCGTCCTTTTCGAATATTTCCTTTATTGTTGCAGCCGGAAAACTGCATGTCTACGTACGATCCGCACGGCTACTGCGTGATATATTCGTCGGCGGACAAGGGCAGCTTTCTGGTCGCGGAACGTATCCTGCAAACGCTCTGGACGACGGAAAACATTGCCCAGAAGGCTGTGATTCTGGTGGCGAACAAGGCGGACCTCGCTCGGAGTAGAATGGTTTCATCCGATGGTGAGTAATTCGTAAACATTCAACACAGCAAACATTTTTTAATTATCGCGCCACTTTCCAGAGGGCAAAGCAATGGCAACGCAGTACGATTGCAAATTTATCGAAACATCCGTCGGCATCAATCACAACGTGGACGAGTTGCTGGTGGGGTTGCTTTCGCAGATAAGACTAAAGCTGGAAAACCCAGAGAAATCCAGGTAGGCCATTCATCAATTGGAAGGATTTGTTTCACACACATAAGCGACAAACTGTTGTTACCGAATTTTTCTTTTCTTTCTCCCGCAGAGATCTTTTCCGGAAACGATCGATCCGAAAGTCGAAACGTCGGGCCTGCTCACCGCTCGGTGGCGCAATCTGTCTGGCAGGTATCGGTGGCAGCACAAACCCCAGTACTCCAGTGTCCGGGCCGTCGGCCAATGGGGCCTCGGGTGGGTTTGTCGAAACGCCGACTGGAAGTGCCCACAGCAGGTTGGTAACCCAATGTTTTCCCACCCCCATATGGAAAGGATTTCAATGGCTGCATTTCTTCATTCCAGCCCACGAAAATACCGTGGCTCACGGACATCAGCCAGCCTGAAGGTCAAAGGGTTGCTCGGACGTGTGTGGGCCCGTGACTCGAAATCCAAGAGTTGTGAAAATTTACACGTGCTGTAAATTTCGCTCACTAACTCTCACTTCTTGTCACCGTGGCGTGGCCATCCTCTTTGGGTAACTCGATCGAACGAGACAGGGTTTGCGTTTGCGAAACGGAAACGACTTTTCGTGCGTTCGATCGAAATACTCAAACCAGCACCCCCAACTGTTGTGGGGGTGTGCTGTGAAATTTAAATCATCGTACTTCGTACTAGAACAACCGACCTTCAAACGATTTCCACGAGCTTCTCAAGTACACGAGTCGAGGGATGAAGCGGAAGGAAGAGTTGTTCCATTTCGGCGTAGAACTATTCGTATGTTTATCGTTCCTTAAACCATATCCCGCTCCCTCACCCCGCCGGAGATTCCTTATTTACGTGGTTTACATCGTTAAGTAAAGCGCACATACAGTTTCACACAAACAAGTGTAAAGTTCCTAAGTGATTTAACTTTAAGGCACACATCGGCAACGTTAGCGAGCGGGCTTCAATTACTTCGACAAAGCGCAATCGGACCCGTTGTTAAGTATTAACGGCCATCATAATTTGCAGCAATCACACGTCCATCGTTGACGTCCACATTACACGTCCACTGTTCATCGACCACAACCAGGGAAAACGAGCGTAGCTTTGGGGGAAGAAAAATGCTGAAACAACTCTGCGGAGGACGAGCAGCTTAGCTTGCAAAACATAGTTATAGGGATTTAAAAATATTTTAGTTTTATCAGTCGTGAAAAAACAAACTACTCTATTACAAGCAACTATGCGAAGGAACATAACATATGCAAACGGTTTGGGAACCACAAATGAATCATCGAAACAGCATAGAATAGACCACAAAGTAGAGAAGCAGAGGCGCGTACACAGGGTATGGAAGTTCGGTGGGAAAGTGCCTTTTCTTAGTTGCCCCGTCGGTGTTTTGATCAGTTGAATTTCCTTTCGCTTTGTCCACTTGGTCATCCTGGTACATCCTACAGAAGCTGGTTCCTCCAGTGAACATATGCCCGTCTGCTTAGTGTTTCGTTAGTCCGGCTAGAACAGAAAAGAAGCTAGAAACCAAAATTTCCACCGGGGCACGAAAGATAAAAGCGCATACAACGAATGCGACCAATATAGGTAGATTATGTTTTGCGGAGATTATAATGCTAGGCTGAATCATCAAGCGAGTAGATACTTTTTCTTGCATCCATCTTCCAGTCCTAAATGCGTAAGGCTGTCTCTCACCCATAGCGAAAACTAAACCAACAAGCAATAGGTTTGCATTTACGACACATTTCAATCCAGATGATAATACATATATCAAAAACACCTTTCGGCGCCTTATCAGGAAGGAGCGTAGGTTGGGAGCAGACATAGCTCAAGAGAGACATTATATCGCAACAATACATAGAGGAAAACTTGAAACAAAAGGTAAAAGAAAACATTACAAACAATGCGCAACAGCGATAAAACATTGACCAAACATGGATCATAATACACCACAGTAGAGAATACATAAGATTTAGAGCAGAGAGCGATTCATTCGAACCATTTCTTGGATAGTGATGCTGGCGGGCGAGAGGAAGAGGATTTTACATAATCGTTGTTATTGGTGCGGCCGGTATTTGCCGAAGTATGGAAGTAGAGTCACAATATGCACACTCAGTACCATTTCCTAGCCCAAATCCTGCCTTGTTTTTTGTAGTGAGTATTGTAGTCGAGCTAGGAAGGATGCTGAAGAAGCAAAGTTGGCAAACGACGACGTTTTATACAGGAGTACATAAACCCGGCAACGATGTAGTAGGCGGCGTTGCTCCATGATACCTAACAGTAGTTATACATAGAGCGGATGAATTGCAATTAAATCGAATGCATTAACAATAATCACGAGAGAATTATCAAGTTGAACTAATTCACCACAGATTTTTGCTTCTGTTTTCGATAGAATTTTTACACAGTACCAAACAAATTAAATGATCAAAACGTTTACAATACACCACTTAAAGTATAGACAAACGATGAGGAGACAATTCGTACCGAATAGGAGAGTTTGAAAGTTACGCAAAAGTAATATATCCGCCTGTACCCACTTGTGTATGAAGATTAGAACAAAATACACATCAACCGATCACAGTAAACATACCCCGCGGGATCTAACGAGACAGTATCAAAAGCAATCGAAAATATATCCAAAACAAAGAGCATTCGCTTCAATTTAGCTATAAAACTCTTGTTGTATCCACCTCCGGGGAACCCTTTACCGAGATAGATTTAGGCATCAATAGGCAGCGTAAAATCATTCCGTTAACGAGTTTGAATTTCGATATTTGGTTGGTTGGTTTTGTCGAAAGAAGTAAGAACCGTGATGAGACTCGAGAAGAGGCGTAGAAACGAGTAGAGAGAGAGGTAAAGTCGTGTATTTTTTTAAAATGATTATTCTTTCCAGAATACCACTTGCTGGAATTTTCAATTAAAACAAAACAGCCCAAAGAAACGCAACAAGAGGCGTGCAAAAATGATAACCTTTAACTAAACGTGTAACATGGCTGCTGTGTTTAGTTTCACTTTGAATATTTATGAAACGGATGGAACGCGTATATCGTTCAAAATGCAGCGTACCGGCATTGTGTATCTCTGAATGTGTGATTTGTGGTTTAGATGTGGACACAAAAACAAATATCGAATTGTAGATCCCCTTCTTGAATGTTTTTCCTGAAGAATCTTTGATGTAAGAATGGTGCGGCTCGAGGATACGATCGATGGAAAGGAGGAAAAGAAGGACCGATTTAATGACGGCAAGCAATAGCAAACCCATATGAAAAGCAAAACGCAAACGCGCAAGCAAAAGCGAAGTGTGAACAAAATTGGGTCCAGAGCGAAAGCAAAACAGTATTTTTCTCAACAAAATAAATAAATAACAGTTTTTTCTTGCTGTTTCTAAAATAAAACCTTAGATGTATCAACCAACTGTTCGAGCACTTTAAGGAAAGTAAAAACTTAATCAAAACTTATCGGAAAGTTTGAAAGTCTGAACGGAGTTATGAGAGATATGACTGTGATATGCATCCGAAGCAATTTAAATCATGAATCAGCAGCATTTCTTTACGATTATATACGATGCCTTCTAGGTGGCTTTATTGCTGTTTAACTGATTGTAGTATCTGTAATGTTACTATTAACGCTACTTCGCCCTATACGAATTATTATTAGCAGGAGCTTTCACCCTTCCTATACAACAAATCATACCTTAATTCAGAGCAATGCCAGCAAAGGATGCCTCCAAGCCGGTATCGGTTGCTTCCATCCGGCTGCGGATATGGGCCAGCGTGTTCTGATAGTGCATCTCGACCTGCTTCGTCTCCTCCGTGGGCTCGAGATTGGGAAGCTCTTCGTTGATTTTCGCAATCAACTGGAAAGAATCGATGGACATTAGCGAGCTGTGGAAGCCCGCTGCACTTCGTTCGTTCGTTTTGCGCCGGAACTTACCTGATTGAGCATCGAAACGGTGATCTGCGCATTGCCACGGGTGAAATAGAACAGATAATGGTTCAGCAGCTCCACATACAGCTGCAGCTGAACCCCGACGTCCAAGCATTGGGAGGCAATTTTGGCCGCCTTCTTCAAACACTCCAGCGTGCGCTTTTCATCTCGAAGCTCCTGGCCGTTTTGTCTGTAAAAGCAATGATGCGTCATTAAACAGGCAAAGGTTCGCTATCGTCGCAAACACCCGCTGCTACGTACTTTCCGCTCCAGAATAAGCTCGCGCACGTGACGACGGCGCGACATTGGTCGGGTTTCTTCAGCAGCTTCGATGCGGCCAAGGCGCAGCTCGTTCGCAGTGGTTCGGCGTTTTCCTCCGAGAAACAGGTCATCTGCTCGACGGTTGATATGATGAGCGTGATGGCGGCAAACTGTGATTTCGAGTCGGAAATTTCGTCCTCGTAAAGCGAGAAGGCCTACGGAAGGAATTGGTATTGTCATTTCAAGTGCAATTCTGCGGTCTTGCGTCCCGGTCCATACCTGCGTCATAAAGTCGTAAGCGACCGCTTCGTGATTGGTGTAGGCGATGTGGCCAATGCACAGCGCACCCTGCAGATACAACCGCAGCGCCAGCTCGGGCAGCTCGGACTTTGCCAGCACCGCGATCGTGCTGTGGCAGAACTGCAGAATCTTCTGACACTTTTTGTCCCACATGTCGTCCTCGGCGGCGATCGATTTGTACTTGTACGCCAGCTGGTACGCCTGAAAGACGAGCGGTGGCAGCACGTACCGGATGCGCTGCTGACCGCCCATGCCGAAGTGTTTCCGGGCCGCGATCAGTATTTTGTACTGCGTGTCGGGATCGTCCGAGCGGAGCAGATGCACGAACCGGCCGACGATGCCCTGATCCTCGGCAAAGTCCTCCATGTTGACGCGCACGTCCGCCGGCTGATCGTCCTGGTCGCGGATCAGCGGCGAGATGATCGTGAGCACACTGTCCACCTGCTCCGCCGTCGGAATGAGCGTTTCATTCTCGAGAATGTTCATCACAATGTACAGGGCCAGCGCTTTGCGCGAGGTGTAGTCGAACTTCTCCAGGAGGGGAGTGAAAAACTTGAGCTCGAGAATGGTCAGAATGTTGTTGTAGAAGTCCACACACAGGCGCAGCAACCGAGAAAGTTCCTGGTTCACCGAAAGTGAGTGTGAAATGCTGAAAAAAAACGAACAAAAATTATGAACGGGAATCGGCAAGGATACGCGGAACCTCCGCGAGGCTGTACATACTTGGAGAGCTTGAGTCGCTCCAATATTTGAGTAGTCGTCTCCAGCACCTTGTCCACGTAGTCCACCCGATCCGGGTACACTTTCTGCGCGAGACTGACGAGGGCCACCTGCAGCGAGACCGTGTCCTCCATCGGCAGGTCCGTGCGCAGCTGGACGATGTTGGCAATCTGTGTGCTGAACACCTCGAACAGCTGCACCTCGGCCGGAATGGCCGATATGACCTCGGTTGCCCCGGTGGCCGTTTGCGTGATCTTCCCGTTGCGCTGGTTGTACAACGCGAGCCGATCGATCAGCGAAATGATGATGTTCTTCACGTTCACACCCGGCTGCAGTTGGGCGCACGATTTGAGGAACGGGTCGAGCGTTTGCAGGTGGAACTCGTCCGGAAACACCTGGATGATGCACTCCATCAGGTACTCCTGAGCGATCGCATCCCGACAGCTGACAACCTGCTCCAATATTCCGGGCAGTATGAGCCGCTGGTAGATCTCGAGCGTGGCCGATTCGAGCTGCGACAGGCGCACCAGGTTAGTGCCAACCAGGATTTTCAACTCCTCGCGTTCCTTCTCCCGCCGGGCGCGTTCGCTCGAGTGGCCCTGATGCTGGATCCGTACCCACAGCTTGTTCATCTCGGCGAAGTTGGTCAGCACAAAGTCGATCGCATCGATCACGGTGCCCTCGTTCTCATCGCCAGAAGCGCCCACCAGCATCGTGTCGGGGAGAATGTTGCGCGTGCACTGCAGAAGATAGTTGCGCAGGAAGAGACCCCGCAGCGGATGCTGCACGCCGCGGCACATTTCGACCAGATCCTTCAAGATGCTGCGTTTGAGCGAGCTGTTCGTCTTGATGTACACCAACCCGACGGTGATGAGCAGGTACAGCCGGGGGACGATGTTTCCCGCGTACTGCACGTGCTCGTAGAGATCCGGCACCTTGCGGCCCTTCTGAAACTCATCCAGCAGGTAGTGCTCGAAGTGTCGCAGCTCGTCCGTGATAGCCATGTACAGCTCGTAGTAGCTTTTGGGCGACAGCAGTGAGGTCCGCAGCTCTCCCAGCATCGTCGAGGCACAGCGCATCGCCTCCATTAGCCGGTCCTTGTCCAGGAACCGCTTCATCTGGAAGGATTGTGCCCGCACCACCGTCACCGCGTCATTCAGCAGTTTATCCTGCTCGTCCACGGAGTTTATCGGTGTTTGTGGCTAGAATAGTAAACACCGATAAGCGTTAATGGAAAAAAGTATCTGACGTCTACGCGAGCCACCATCGTTGCACCACCAGAATAGCACACCATGAGTCACAGTTTGTGAACAACCTGCGTGGGACGACGATAAAGCGCCGAGTTATCCAAGTTGGCCGAATTCCAAAGATACATGATCTTCCCCGGGTTTCTGCTCGTTCCGCGAAGGTCCGGTTTTTTGGTGCCAGGGGCAAAATTTTCTTATCAACAATCTAGTAGAACTCCAACTTCCAAGTAGCAGGTGTAGTTACGCACCACGGGGCGCTAATCGCCCACCGCACACAAACAGCGAAAAAACGCATCGGAATCGGAATTTACTACCCACTCTGCACTTACCATTATCTTTCGCTGCTACTGCCGTGTATCGGTGTGCCTTTCCGCTGGACGGTGTTTTGTGTGTTGATATTTTCGCGTTTCGACTGACAGCTCTCCTCAGGAACTAGTGCTACTTCTGCTGTTGTACGAGCGACCCAAGACGCGGCAGCGACATAAGATTGATCGAATTGAACGTGTTATTCTTATCACCAAAGCCAAACCACAGTGGGCGAAGCCAGGAAACGAGACGGCGGGTGGAACAGATAAAAACCCAAGCTAACTGCAGTGCTGTTTTTGACGATTCTGTCCCGCGGGTGATTAGAAACTTCAGACGACCAATTATGAGTGAAAAAGTATGTTGGTGTGTTTGTGAAAGCGCCAATGTTTATGCTTTCGAAGTGACAGCTGCGAAAAGTCACCGAAGCATTGTCAAGCATATTTCATCGCAGCGGTTAAATTGAATTTCCGTTTAGTTGCACACGTGTCCCGGAAGGGCGAAAATTGGTGAGTTTTTTGATAATGTTGATATTTTTATTAATTAAGCATTTCTTCTATTTGTTACAATACAACAATTTCATACAAATGAAAGAGTAACGTTTCTGCCGGAAAGCCCTGTTAGATTCTTGGTTGATTTTATTGGTCGATTCGTGAATTTTGTTGACCCTCGGTACATCGATACCGGGACGAAGCTGCAAACTCGCGCTACCGACATTGTTTGTTCGAATTAAAAAAAAAGGATAAGTGTACACAACGGCGTGTACCTAACGACTAAATGACTTCAAGCAAACAATCGCCCCTTCCAAATTCACCTTCTTCGGGATCTCGTTATAATTAGTGCACACTAACTCTACACATTTACATAATATTGAAAACAGAGACAGACAAATTTGCTCGTGCTGTGCGCGTACAATGAACACCATCGAAAGCAGTTTCGGGTAACAGTAAAGAGTTTCGCCAGAGTCGGGGTTTTGCTTCGCAAACGGATCATCAAAACTCCACCGTCCTCCTATAGTTTGAGACTACCTCTCGAGCTTTGGTTTTTCGAAAAAGTTCACATTTTCCTGATAGCTATTTTAAAACGGGGAGATAATTTTGTTGCTTTTCGCATTTTCGGTTTCTTTGTTGTTGGCGCGTCCCTAACGCTCTCCTTGCCTAATACTGTGCCTAGCAGCAGCTATAATATAAATGGAAAAAGGAAGAATATGGCGCTAAGCGGTTGCATCGAGAGACGTTTGTGTGCTCCGGTGGCCATGAGATAGCGAATGTCTCGGTAACTTCTCGTCTCGAAGCCACTTAGCCGCTACGACCGTACGGTGGGTACCGGTGGCTTGGATGCGGAACGTAGCCCGTTCCGACGATCAGCTCCTGCAGCTCGCCAACTTTGCGCACCGTCTGGACATGCTCGTGGACGTAGGGGTTCGAGGCCAGCACGTAGCTTTCAATATCGCACTCGTTCGATCCTCGCAGAATACGGAAACGACCGTTCTCGCCCCACCAAGGACCCCAGGAGTTGATTGCAATCTATGGAACGGGGAAGAAAAATGGAACAACGCGTTAGAAATACATTTCAGCGTGTTTCGCCAATGCAGGGGAATACGTACCCAGTACTTCACCACATCGTAACCGACCCGTTCCTCTCCCCATCCGATCAAACGGACCGAGTGGAAGGCAGCTCGTTCCTCTGCCGGTGTTGCCGCTGCCGAATGGCGGTAGACACCGCTCTGGTAGGAGAAGAAATCGCGGTACACACGCATCAGGGCTAAAACATAAATGTGTTTTGTCAGTACAAATCGAACCTCCATCGAGCGAATGATTTAACGTACCCTGAACAGTTCCTCGCTCCTTAATTTCACTCATAATATCTGTTTCGTTGTTCAGACTGTAAGCCGGGCCCATTTTGTACATCTGCGTACGGTTGACCGTCTGCGGAAGCTCACAGTTGGCAGTGACCAGCGTGTCGTCTCGGTGTACTTTGCAAACGTTTTTGGCCGCAATATAGGGATAGCATTCTTCATTGACCACTCTGGAAGGGACAACAAAAAAGAGTCAACTCAATCGCGGTCGAACAACGCAACCAAGATGCACACGTACCCCACTTTACGCAGATACTGCCATGCCGTGTCCAAATGTCCACCCTTGCAAGCCTGCTGGCGTTGCACGCAGGCCAGCATCTGCTGCGCGGCCAGCTGAGCCATCTCTCGCCCCTTGGACATTACTGCAAATCGATCCGAAGACATTGTAGCCGTCGAAAACGCCCACGACGAACCGCACCATCCTGGAAAGAACGTTCGATTTTCCGATAAGCATTTCCATTCACCCAAAAGTGTAGGTAACCAATCTCGCTTTACCTTGATCACGTGCTCCAGCAATTAGTCCTGGCCAATACTCGCTAGCGTCGAAATGCGACGGCAAAGATCCTCCCTTGTTGCTGAGCCGTTTCATTGCCTTGACGCGGAATTTCGGCTGGAATGTTCCCAGGCGTAGCACTTTGCCCTCGTCGTACGTGCGGCCCCACCATTCCGAATAGTTCGTTGCCTTCCAACCGACGGAACGCTCCAAACGCTGCAGCTGAGTTAGGATCTCATCGTCAACCAGGCACACGTTGTCCGTACACGTCACCGAAGCGTCATAGTTACATTTGCTACAGAAAGCCGAAGACGTTGTTTAAATACATTGCTTAAGGGAGCGAATCCTTCCGCCACTTGCGCGCATTCTTACCAAGTGTTGCAGTTGTCCACAACTGGCGGATCGTACGGTGTGAAGTAACGGTTTTTGTGTTTGCAGCCGGTCAAATCTGCCGGCGGTTTGATGCCCATGCAGACTTCCTCGTAGTCTGGACAGCAGTCGCCATGTTCTCCTCGTTCACAGAACTCATCACAGTAGCAAAGTGTTGCTAGAAGTAAATAGCAATTTGTCGTTAGGTTCCATCTAAAACAGCACACAATATTGTCCGGGTGAAACTTACTCGAAATCGGCTGAGCACAACCGTCCTGACGATCCCGGCAGCAGCTATCGTATTTCCGGGCAGCACAATATGGTCCCGGGAACTCGTTCCGGAATCGGTTTGCATGAATGCCGGTGAAAGCTACCAGCAGGAGAAACACCACCGATGGTAGCATTTTGGTCGATCTTGCACCACTCGCAAAAAATATGTTTTTACGATAAACTGCAAAGGAGCAAATCCAAGTAAAATTAATGTTTAACTGTTTCGTTTCTTGAATGTAGAACACGCAGATAGTGTAACAGAAACTGCAAATGACTAGATGGATTGATCAACGACAACTCTTGTTCCCGTTCGGCTGGTAGTCTGTACAAATAAAATTCAAAAACAACTGGCAACAGTTTGGGATTTCCCCGAAAGCTCTTCAAACACGTGAATGTGACGCGAATGTTGGCTACAATTGACTAAATGTTTCCGAACGTGTTATGATGTAGCAACAACGATTAATTTTGAACTCCGAGACAACATGTAAAACATGCGTGTTCAACAATCTACATTGGTCTACAAGCAATCACATCTAAGTTCATAATGTCTGTTGTGTTTGAATATCTACACAAGACAGGGTGGATCAGCCCTTAGTTATCCGTATTTGAAATCGATCGATTGATTTGAATAAGATACCACAACCCCTAAAAAAATTGCATTTCGAATTAGCCACCCTGTTAAGAAATCTTCTCGTCTCGTCGCTTTGAATATTTAGCGCACAGACGATACGGATCTCCGCCGCGGATCTGTTACCGCAGCTTGGCATCCGGCAGGTCGTTAACAGGTGAGGAGCCGGTATACAACTGTGTACGTTACTGCTGCGCGCGCGAACAAACGGAATGCCAAAGGGAGAAGCATGAAAGTGGGGGCAGGAAAAAAAATGGCAGTGGCTCAATTTAACGCTGGTGAGTTCATAAATGCGGATAAAAATAAACATCCTCTCATCTGCAACCGAGTAGCAGAGTGGCTCATTTCCGCGAGCCCCCCGAAGACTGACACCGCCATTGATTAGAAGCTGCTGCTGCTGCTGCGGTTTTGGTGATGGCTCCTGTGTTTGGTATTGGACTCAAGTGTCCGTCCCGACGTTCCTCCCTGCCAGAAGTGGACCCCATCACACACCGTCTTCAGGGGGGTTCATCTTCATCTTGTTCACTCTACATCCGAGCGCTCCGAACGACGCCATCGGACAAAGCAACGGCATTGACATTGACAGGCATCTCATACTTCCCGTATTAAGATGGGTGCCTTTTAGAATTTAGTTTCTGAATGCGTCGAGAAGCAAACCTTATTTCGGGATATTCGTAGTAGGCCCGTTCAGGTCCGACAGGCGAATGAGAAAAGGTACGAAAAAAAGCACACAGGTCCAACCGGTATGTGTCATTGGCCGACAAACGACGCAACTCAGGTGTTAAGTGTGTTTGCGTACCCCGAAAATCGTTTGCAAACTTGTTTGTTTACGAGATCATCGACCACGACGACGATCGCAGGGGCTTCGCACGTCCTGTGTTGGCAGTAATTGCATCTTGCCGTCGATAATCGCGCTGCATCAGCTGCAAAACGTGCGAGATTGGGTGTAAAATCTGACGAACAACAGCAAAGTGCTACCGTCAGCATAACTAAATATCTGCTATCCACGTCTCTATCGACATCTTATGATAGGGGAACAAAACGCAGGATGATTTTCAGGATGTGCCTCAAAAACAATCGCCATTCCAAGGGATAGCGGAACACCGTCACTTCTGCACCAACGCGTTATCGGAACCACCGAAGGACTTGCATAACCAATTTCTTTTTTTCAAAACAAAATCTCAACGAATGTGGTTTGTTTCCCAATCTTGCTCAAAACTAGATACACTAAAATACATACCACACAACCGAACTGGGAAACTAATGAAAACACACTAAAACCGAGCGCCAACAATGCGATGTTTCGCGTCCGACACTGAAGAACGTTCGAAGCCAAAGCCGGCTGCGTCTCAACTGAAAGACGACGGTGAAGATGTTACCCAGAACAACTCCACACTGCACGTTTTCCGCTTGCAGCAGCCCAGCTACTAATGATGCAACCTTATCACCATCTACTCTTGCCTACTGTGATTGTTTTCTAGGTCCACACAGCAAGGTAGCAGAGCTGTGACAAACCTATTCCGCCTAACCGCTTTATCTTCCACACGATGTTGGGGGCGTCGAGAATAGGCCGCATATGTGACATTGAACCGAAATTGGGTTTAATCTGCTCGATTCTGAGCTGATGAGTAAGTCCTTCGCTCCGAACGGAAACCAGAGTGTGAGCATATCATAATCCTTACGCAACTTTTCCTTGAAACATGGCGCATTCTTGTCTTTTGCAATTTCGTAGCCTTAATTTTACATCTTAATTTTAGCACAGACTTACTTCTCTGCGGCGCGGTAATGAATCAACATTATTTATTGTCCGCAACAAGCAGTTAAGGTTACCTGAACTCAGCGTGAAATCGTCAGGCGATACAATTGCAGCTAAATATCAAGGACTCAGATTGGCCGTTTATCGGTTAATATTTCACCATTTTACGAACAACAACAAACCTGACCTGGGACGGAATGGTTTCGTTCCGCTCCCAAGTGTTCCGAATATCGGAAAGTATTGACCGTGAGTCAACTGAATGTCTCAAGTGATACCCGATGAGTGTAAGACCCGGTAAACGTGATAAACACCCGCGTTGTATAGTGCTCCACTATTGTTCTGCCTCGCAGAGAGCGATGTAGATTGCAGCACAATTTCCTTGTTGGTACGCGGCAAACAGATGTTTTCCATCTCCCCCGATAAGCAGGAGGGTGTTGGTCGCGTGTGCTTGTATATTTCTTTGAAAATATTTGTTCTCCTCGGGTTTTTTCTTTGCCCTTCCCACCCCGCTCTATTTTAGCTTCTTACCACCTTCATTGCTAATTGACTCGCCCCGGTGTGGAAAAAGCATCTTGTTTCTCCAGCCCTTTCTGCCCCATGAGTGTGTGTGTGTACCTTGAAGGTGCTCGGCCAAGTCTGGGATGTTGTTGACAACGGAGTTTCGAGACGTTCCGCTGTGTTGTGCGGAAGGTTTAAAGAAAATTCCACACCAGCTCCCCCAGAAACGAAATACAACCCCCCAAAGGGGGGGTGGGTTGGAATGCAACACAGTGCATATCAATTACCAGGTGACAGGTTGTCAGGAAGCGATCAAGAAGCTGCAGCACTCCGTTGCCGAGGTGGTGTTAATATGTCTTGTTTTGAAAGGATGTACTCGGGCGTGCGCCAAACGATATGCGCAAATTGCAAACCCCCACATCATCGCACCCCGTCCCACTCCAAAGAGCAGAGGGAGCGCTAAGTGAGCAATTAAGTGTCTTTGATTGGAATAGCTTAAGAATCAATCAACCCCAAGGGAGGTGCACTGATCCTCCAAGATATTGGGGTGGGCGTCATAGATTGTGTTGCCAGCTGCCAACACTTTCACTGCGACTGTGCCGATAAGAGAGAGAGAGAGTCAACGTGGGCAAGTGGGTAAGATCGGCCCGATTATGGACAACCTTGAGGAGGGTAGGGCGGGGATTGTGTTTTCACGGCCACGGGTACCGAAGCGCTTGGCAAAATGCTTCATTAGCACGCCCACTCACGTGGGGGCATTCCTGCCCGCCAATCTGCACGACAAAGTACGCGCACGCCTTGCATCTCCCGGTCCTCGAAGGAGGGGGGAAGTGGGAGCGGGCGGCGACCTTCACCGTTAATTGTTCGCAATTCACCCTCGATCTTGATATTGCGCCCGGGAATAGGGAACAATCAGCTGTGCGCGATCGCGATTTGCCTGTGACACTTGTAGAAAAAGCAGGCCGGCCAGAGGGGAAGGCAGGGAAAGGTGCAGAGAAGAAGTGGGCTCGACCGACCGAACGATGGCGGACGCGAGAGGAGCAGGATGGAGGTTCTTGAACACCAAACAGCTGATGTAAGCAGATTCTTTTTCTTACACCAGGACGCCCTGGTAAATAAAACACTCGACCAGAGAGGACCAGAGGGACTCCCGAGGGGCGAGGGGGGGGTGGGTGGGGGGTCGGTCGTAGGTGTAGAGAATTTGAAGTATTTTAATTGCTGACAGATACAAATGGTCAGTTTGCTGATGCGGCGGAGGTACGCGCGCGATGATCTTTGGCCAAGAGGCGATCGTTCGCTTTTCTTTTCTATTTCCCTGCATAAGATGATGCTAGTTTACGATGTCTTACTTTGCCTTCCTTATGCAAGTAGTGTGGATGCCCTACAATAATGAATCTAGGGCCCACCAGCTCGGGAAGGAAGGGTGTGTTGTTTCTCAGGCATCTGCTCCTTTTTCTCAGAAGCCGCGCGTTCGGTCGATATATTATTATTTTTAGCCAACAGTGGTTCTCCATTGCTAACAACTAAATTTCGTCAAGAAATAGGTCCTCCATCGGCGGCGTTGGTCGTGTTCGGATTATATTTTTAAGCAAACGCAAACGCTTTTAATGGCTTTATGCAGATGCATGCATTCACTTTCAGCTTTGCTGCGAGTTGCAGGCGGATGTATGCCGATGACTCGCATGCATGCGACCCTTCCGTTTCGTCGCCGTGTTTTTGTTCGGTCGATAGTGGCCCCAAGATTATTTCGGGATGATTAGTCACTCGCTGCAGAAACGTGCAGATCCCGAGGAAGTAGAAAAAAAAACACGAAAGAAATGTGTACAATCACGAGTTGGATAAATATTTCAACCCCGTGCGTTTAACGATTGTTTCGTTTGTGTTTTTAATTGAAACCGCCCACCGGCATTCACCATTTCGCTAAGGTGTAAAGAACTGCACCGTAAGAAGTGCGGAAAAAAGCGTTTTGCATTGCCCTCTAACGGATGAGAAAGGTTTTGAAGGAAATAAACGATGACGAACGACGTTGATACGACGCCTTGTTGAGGGCGTCCATGTGTGTTCATGAAGGTTTATGATTTTTCCTTTCCCCCACTCAGTCTAGTTTTGTTAATGAAAGTAACAGTTGGCAAATTGAAAGCATGAAGCTGCCAACACGCTTTTCGCCAGCGAGAGAGCCTTCTCGGGGGGATCGCAAGAAGGGACGTACGGTCGACATCGACAATATTTGCTCTTTGCTAAGAGTAAACAAACCTTTTTTTTCGGGCCTGCGGCCAGTTTGAGTTGGTTGCAAGCATTAGCGAGACGACCCAGAACGACCTGACGAGCATTAAAAATGAAAACCTAATACTGAACCTCCGAAGGAAAAGACCGATCGCGGTGAATAAGAAGATGTTTCATGTTTAGAAAACATTTGTGGTAACTTTGTGACGGGAGAATATCGTAAGTCGCATTAAGCCTTTGCTGTGGGAATTGGACTGACGTTCATTGTTTCTCAAAACACACGAACAGTGTTGTTGCTCAAAGTCATTCTGACGCCATTATAGGTTCGTTTTCATTCATAAAAATGCTGATATTCTAGAAGCTGCATAGGAATTACAGAAAGCATTGGTAATGTTGAAGAGAGAATTGTTTTTTTACGCGTAAAAGAAATATAATGTCCTGATCCCGATATAGGGTTCTTTGTTTGTAGCTAAATAGCTTCGTGAACACTTGCTGGGAAGTTGACACGGAGATGGTAAATTTTCGGAAAAAGTTAGTGGTGGTGTTCTCCACTCCTGCAGAGAAAGTAACATAAGAAGGACTAGCGATCGACCAAGCATGCCTTCCTCTCCCTGGCCCGCCCGCTAAACGCTCCTAAGTCCGCCTAAGAAGATCTTGAAAAATGGCAGTACCGAGTAGTGAAAGTTTCCGCCGTCGTCAAAACCATGCAAATGTCAGCCGATACCAATTGCAAGGAATGGCGGAGGAGGTACGAAGTGGTACTCGACGGAACGCCGCAAGGGTCGTACGGAAGAAGGCCAGTGGCCACTCTTGCCACACTTGAAGTTTTCCTCCCCCGGCATTGCTTCCCGTTTCGTTGCGATGCGTCACGATTTGCACAACAACTGTGTGCACCACACACCACTGTGCGAACCGTGGCTAAAGTTAATGGATATGTTTCCGACAGTACAGACTAGACAGGAAAAACGGCACGACAACAGCAAAGTACCGGAGTGAGCAGATGGAGGATGTCTAAACCGGAAAGCAACCACAACTGCATGAGCCGAGCAAGAAAGCACCGGATTGAGAAACATAAATCTTCCCTTCCCGTCAGACAGGGATATGCTTTACGAGCCGTGCTGCAAGTATTAGTCATGCGATTTTTGTTTTGCCGATCGCAGGGCTTTGTCCACTGGCGTCAAAGACGAACACCAGCTGCACAACAATCAGATAGTCGCAACAATCGAGCGAGTCGATGCCACGTTACGGTTGCATACGATCGGCAAACTGGGAAGACAATTATGATGGTTGCTTGATAAACAAGTAAAATCGTTCGGCTCCGAAAAACCCCTTCCGGGCATCACTGGCATCGGTTGGGATGAAGGATTAATCAATGCCTGCAGGTTGGTGGAAGCCGCTTGCAACTTTGCTTTCTTCGAACCGCCCACCAATCAGCGTGTAAGCGATCACGGCCCTACATGAAAAATTGCCATCGAGGAACGCCATTCCCCACGGTGAAAGATCGTACCGTTAGTGGAGCATACGTCCTGCATTTGGAGCTCATGACAGGGAGCTCTATCCCTTCGATCGGTTTGGTAACGCCGGAGAACTTTTGGTTACTTTAGGGTTGTAAAGCTCAATCTAATCGAACATGCTCTGCTCGGTCACGAACGATCCCGGAATCAAGGGCCCGTAACCTTCGATCTTCTATCGCTTTTCACCTGCATTTTCATTCATAGCTGACCCATCAATACTCGTCAAATATCGAGCGGACGATGAGTGGAACCGATGTATCATGTGTAGGCCAAACTTTGGCACGTTTAATCAATTTCGTGCGAACTGATTGGAGCTGTTTGGAGAAGTCCGAGATGACGTGCAAATCGGTTGCTGATACAAAGATTTCAAACACCCAATTCCCCTGGTGGATGCCTGACGACGCCGAAGAGCGTTAAGTGATTTATGAGTTTTCAATTGAATCAACAATCTTCTCCGTTGGTTGCTCTTAATTTTGGCTTTTGCGTACGGCCGGGCTCCCACTCACGACCCAACCACGCCAACAGCCCAAACGCGTTATATCCTTAAAACTGTACCTTGGAACGTGTTCAGCGCTGAGCCGAGCGGCTAATTTATCTTTTTTGATTGTAGAGCTCTCAAGAGCTCGCCGGTGCTTGAGGTCAAATGACCGGCGAAATAAATAGGCTCTCCTCCGTAGCGGCACATTCCATATAGCGCGTGTGTTTTGCACGTTCAGCCGGATATACCGGAGTCGTCGTCATGGGATTCAGATGAAATTTCTCTACATTCACCCATTGTGCCAGGAAATGCTCTATGAACGTGCTAGAAACTAACTCGTTCGCCCATGCACGACTCCAACGGTTTCTTGGGATTACAAATCTCTATGAGCTCATTGCATCGATTTATAGTACACATTCCAAACTTGCTTTTGAACACAGATTTTTATCCCCCAGGCTAATCGCTGACTAAACCACAGCGATTCTGGCCCTCCGTTGGGAAATGGTTCCGAAGGGAATATCAACTGCTCGGAGTGCATGCATGATGTGATCATGATCGCGCTGTTGCTACCAAAAAACAATAAATTTACTACCACACACTGTGACGATGGCGTTTATGGCGGGTTTCCAGACTCTGGTCAACAAGGACAACATATGAACTCATAATGGCGACAGGAATGTCTACAATAAATGTACTAGAACTGTACTAGAGAACGGAGGCCAATCATGCGATCCAATATGCTCTTCAGCGTGTGCAATTGTCTAGCCACCGTCAAAGCATTAGGAAAAAACATTACGAAGGTGGTAAGTGTGAATGGGACTACAGACACAATTCAAGCCCGTTAAAAAGCGCCGGCTAGTCGATGAATTAGTCTCAATAAAATTGGAATTTACACATTCTATTAAACACCCAGAACTTGACGTTTATTACTACTCGCTGTGGAAATGGAAAAGATCGTAAATATGATGTGAAGTTATGGCGTGAAGTTTCCTACAAGCGGGGGGTCTTTAATTTGTGTTTGCAATGATTTTTAGAGAGGCTTCTAACTGCTTCTATTGGTCCTTCGTTAACTCGTCGTGAAGCATACTCAAGCAACAATGAGGAAAACTGTCGATTCAACGTCTGATTCGCTAATAATAGCGCAGTGAAATGTTGCTAAGCCTTCAATTTAGCTCATGTTTTTACATAATCTTTTTAAGAACATGTAACCTTGAATGAATATGGAACCACACTTATTAGGACTTCCAAATACAACTATCAATTATCACACAACTTGCTCGCTCGGCAGAGAGTGGTTCTTCTATGAACCAAGCCGATTTGAGATGGTTCTAATTTGGGTGTTTGCCTTTTTTCAAAGCCTAATTGCCATATTCGGTTCTATTTACAATTCCTCTTGACACGTAATCAAGAATGCGCCAAAGGCCGCGCGGTTTCTTCCTACAGACACTCGGTTTCTTTCTACAAAAGTAGAAGGAAAAACATAAGATCAGAATGCAGAATGAAGGCAATTCCCTTGGAGCTTCCCGGCGAGTGGCTGTAACACATGGTTTGTTTGCTTTTCATTACGTAGCAATAACGGGGTGGCTGGATAACCTGCCCGGGAAATGATCCAAGCCGATAAGTCTGGTTCTAGTGGCGCCAACGCAAGCACGCTTCTATTCGGAGTTAACTCTCAACCCATCAGCTGGAAGGAATTAGGCAGATGTTTACTTGACCCCGGTGTGCGGAATGTTGGAATACCAATTGGCGTTGCCCCCATTGTCATTGCCCCTAAACACACGCATCCCCAGCAGTGGCGATGCAAATCCGGTATCAATCATTCGCACCACAGGATATCCCACCGGCCTAGGGCCAAGGGCGTGTCTTGGGTGCGATCCAGTGTTTATAAAGCGCGATTCGCTAACCTAAGTTAACCTCTTCAGAGCGCCGCCAGATGCTGTAACCACCGAAAGCATGTTGTTTACCGTACGGAACTGCTGCCATAAATCAAATAGACCATTGTGCTACCACCAGCCAGAGAAAGGGTACGAGGGAGGCGGCCACAAATTAGGTATTAGTTGACAGATGACGTAGTGGCGTACCCAAAACAAGCCTTTTGTCACCATTTGGCGTCTGGCTAAACGGTGGCCGGAGTAGCGATCGTAAGAATCAATGTCGCCCACGGAAGATTTATTAAAAATTGACTGCCTAATGCCTACTTCTGCCCGGAAGGGTTGCCATAAATCATCGCGAACCCAACGCAGGCCGTATATCATTTGATCTTGTCTCGCTGTAATCGATGCCGGTAGGCCAAGGTGCAGCCTCCCATTTCTTATTTTGATAGCATATCTGCTAAAATCTAATCGAGTGTTTTTGATCGATGAAATCATGAGCTTAAACGATGGGCAATTTTTAGAACGCAGAAGAAGTTTTCCTAACAACATGCAATCAGCACAACAGAACCTTGAAGAGTTACTGGTTGCGGACTGCTACCATCAGTTTTGCCCTTCCCGATAGATATTTTAAGCAACGTAATTGAACGGGACTCAAAGGCGAATATCGAGGCAAAGGATAACAAGATGCAACGATGCCGGCGACTCGAAACTGTGATTCGGACCCTCGTCCGTCTCTTCAGGCGAATCTAACGTCATACCAAGCCCATGACATCATATCTTGAACGCGCTGGTACCCAATAAACCACTCCAAACTATGTCAAACCGAAGAACACGGAGCAAAAACGACGCAGAACGGTGAATTAATAATTCATCGGCGGTAGTCAAATCAACAACGACCCCCAAACGGCTCCAAATGACGATTCTACATTAGCACTTGTACATGTATTCATACACACAAACACACACACCTGTTCTCAAGCTTACGGGTGATCACATATGTTAAGAAAACATCTTAACAGAGTTATTTATCCTGATCCAGTTTGTTGGTGGTGTAAAAAGCCGCTTTGAAGGAGAATATTTGTATGCAAAAAGTTTCTTTTCTGAATCACCAGCGCAACACCAATATGTGCGGGATACGATCGGTTTCGTCGAAATGCAGTAATTCCCATGCAGGTGACACTGCAGGTGGATTCCCCCGGTACGACAGTTGCCGAAGGGTTACATCTGTCTCGTGATCGTGTTTCTCTATTTAGGCTGCATGAATTCAGTTAATGCTTAACCGAAAACTCTACAGATTTGATTGCCTTGGTTATATTGATTTCGCTGACTTGCTAATAATTTTCGTCGTGCTCTGAAGTTCATGTTTGTCGCGCATGTCGTAAAGGTTAAGGACAGATTGGCACACAGTGGGCGGCACCGATAACGTGGTGATCTATCTCCGGCGACGCCATGTCCCACAACAATCGACGTCCAAAAACGTTGATTGAAATCAATAGACGATGAACACAAGTGCACAAAATCTTCGCTGTAGGTCGCTCGCTCAATTCGTCTCCGATATGTGTGTGACCCAATTTTATGATGATTTAATTTTACTCTTTCCTCCGGTGGTCGACAATTGAGCTGGAACTGATAGCATACCAACTATCGATGTCGTTGTACTGGGGACCCACCCTGTGACCCTGAACACAGGGCCTCTTCCACATTCTTTCCCTTCAGCCGAACAGCTGTTTGGCAACACGTGGACTCACCGAGCGGCGCGGTTTGGGACAAGGCAATCATTGTTTCACCGTTTTGAAGCCCTTCCCTTGCGCGAGTCCCCCGCGGAAGTAAAACCAATAGCCATTAAAATTAACTGGAGGTGCCTCGGACCTGGAATCCATGAACAAACACCGTCCGTGTCCGATGGCTGACGCCATCGTGTTTTGAGCGGTGGCTCCTGCTGCAAAGTAGTGTGCCTTACAAGAGCCTCGCCAGTTTGGAAGGCCCTCATCACCACCAGCATCAGCAGCATACGGGGGAGGTTCGCGGTGGCTTAATGTAAAATACTTGTATAGAATTTTTGCCGATTAGTATGCCACCTTTTTACCAGCGTTACCTCATCCCGTGCGGCTGCTTGATGGTGCTTTTGAGCAAAGTGCTTTTGTTTTCTCCTTGTCGAATGAGTAATCCCATTATGATCCTGCTGTCGGTGGTCATAAACCGCAGCATCTGCATGGCATTTGAACAAGGGTGGCAGGGGAGGGAATGTTAACAGTTATTTTCAAATAAATTGGCAAACACTTTGCCTGTAAGTTCTAACCAGTGTTCGATTTAACGATCACGGATATTTGTATTTAAAAACGACCGTTAAAATATGGCGAATAATGTGTGTTTAGCAAAATGAAGTTATTATGCATAAAAATCATTGGCACAGCTATTCGCAATTCGTGGAACACCTTCAAGGAAGCTGGTGTTTGTTTATCACTAAAGCATTTCGAATATAGCCTTCCATGAATCATCTGCGATGCTTTTGTGGGTGGAAAACCCTTTGGCAAGCAAGTGGTTCGCTTCAAAATGTAGCCAGATACGCCAGTTCCTAGTAATGTCGAATGAGTAACGTATCCTACCGAGATGGATACGGGGTACGCTTTCTTCGGAAGCTTGCGAAAAAACAAAACAGGTATCGGATAGATAACGCAGGAAGCCAGTCAAGAGCAGCGCCGCCTGGGGTATCATGCAGATGAAGTCAGCTCGATCGGAATGCCATAAACACGCTCTCGACTCCCGGGCGGGGAAACGTCACGGCGTGGCGTCATGCGATCTAAAAAAAGACCACAACACAATCGGTTCGATTGTAAAATGGCACAAATTCAGCGGCCTCTAATCGGCGCCCGAAGGCGGCCATCCTTTTCTGCGCACTCTCTTCTGCAGCAGGGGGACAATTAAGATAGATCTGTGGCCAATAGCTCTTCCTGCGTGTGCAGTGTGTTCTCGGAACCAATCGATCACTCCTGTCGAAGGACAAATGCGCCCACAGTGTCGGGAATTATCAAATCAAATTGCCACTAAGCAAACAACTGCAACGGCCACACCAACGGCCCACGGGGGCACAAACTTCTAAAACTGTTACTGACGCAATTCATTAATGGTTGCAGTTTTTGCGCACATGTGTGTGGTTGGTTGGTTCGGTGAAACGATTAAAACTAATTGATTTGACAAAGGGTGAGCTTGAGATGTTAGCTACTGTCTCCACGTCTCCGAAAGGATAGAGTTTCAAACGCACAGCGGCCGATCTGCTGTAGGCACATCCGACTAATTTAAAATGGTATTCGAAAATTTGTAGATCGTCTTGCGGCCCAAAGCGAGCCGCTCATGAATATTCAGGAGCGAAAAAGAGCATAAATTTGACACTATCGACATCGCCTGGTGCGAAATAGATGATCGAAGATGGGCTTTTGGGTGAATTTGGTTCCTATATTCGCGATACAATGAAATGTGGAATTAAACTAATTAGAAAAAAAAATACCATGTATCACTTCTTCGCGTCTAACACTCTCACGGTGCATTTAGTTCGCGTCTGGAATATTTACTCTCCAGCAGCCCCTGGCAGACATATGTTTGGATTGCACATTCCAAAGCCACATGGTGCCGTCGTCTTCGGCTACTTCGCGGTTTGGAGCGACCTTTTTGGAAGTGGAAGGTGTGCGTGCATCGAGAAGATACTCTCCTGCGTCTTATCTTATCGTATAAATATATCAACGTGCAGCGTCACACTTACTCCGAAAAATGGGCATTGAAACAGACCTCCTCGAGTGCCGGAAAAATTAGAGCAATGGTAATTATTTTCGGCCAAGCTTTCTGGAAGGACGTTAGAAAGAAAGATCACGCTTGCACGCGGTGCTGCGTGATGGAGCTTGGAATAAATGGCGACAGCATTTATCTTGTCCACTTTATACTGCTCTTGTTTTCTATTCTTTCTTGCAAATTTTACCCAGTCTAGCCCACGGTCGGTCGAATATTCGGAAACCGGTTGGCTTAGCAGATTTGTTGTGCAGAATAGTAAGCTCCCACGCGTCGTCACATGGTTGGAATATCTATATAACCGAGCCGCAATAATACACCAATTCCAATTGAAACAGCACTGTAGGAGGACGGAATTGTACTTTGATTGAACTTTTCGCACCATTCACAAACACTCACTTGAGGTCAGTATACCGCTGCTGGATACAGGCTTGCCACGGATTGTAAGCCACCAGGGCACCGAAAACGATTGAACCGCTGCGCGCGTCCAATTTCCGCCAACGAATGACGAAAACCGTCGTCGGTTACGGGAAGGCGAACACGCTGCTTCCCGCGACCAGAAACGCGTCCTGTGGCGCGCAAATGGGCAGCGCAGCGCAATGTCACCAGAGTCAGCAGAGGCCGCACTAGCAGCAGAGAAAGCAACCTAAGCAATTTCTTCGCCACCCGCTCCGGGGGAACAAGACTAAACAAGGCGGCAAAGACCGATCGACGGGACCAGGACGATCTGCTGACGTGCTGACGAAAGCCCTAACGATACTTCTAAACCCCACGGCAGATCAACTAACCCGTAAACACGAAGTAGTAAGGCTTCCTCTTGCTCGTTTCGCTTCAAACTGCACTTTTGCTGCGTCTTGACAGGGAGGACTTCTTCGAGTCTCTTCGCGAAGGTGTTGCGGGTTCGACGGTACGGAGAGCACTGATCCGATTTGCTCGCCGCAGTCGATATTTCTTGCGTTGAGGTTCTGCGCTTCACGACCGCGACCATCGAAGGAGCTTTTGCTCTTCTCGAGCCGTAGCTTTGCGCATTCTCCGCGAGATCCGCGAATACGCGATGTTCGAGAAGCACCCACGCCATAAAACCATAAGGCTGCTGACTCACAGTTAACTGGAAGTAATGGGAAAAGTAGGATACAAACGGTTGACTTTAAACCCTAACTTTTTGCTAATATGTTTAAAATTATCCCAGCTACTCTTCGGCGAAAACATAAACACTGTGTGGTTTAGAAGGTTGTTCACCACTTGGCCACGCACGTTACTAACTAAAACGTACGTGCTAATAGAGGAGTTCAATATACTTCGAAGCAATGATGTTATCGGTAGCATCTAATTAATCTTAGAAGAGAACTGAACTTATATCAAAACTTGTTTCATAATCTGCAACGTCATGTCTATAAAAATATACTACAGTTAAAAAAGCCATTGACTCCACAATGTTCAGATTGATCAATTACTTATCTATTACAACTGAATCTTGCATGGTTATGCCGAATTATATAGGATTAAAGTTAGCAGTGTCAAATGTAATTCCAATATAACTCTCTTCGTATTCAAGTATTTTCCCAATATTTTTTTCTTAGAAAACAATTGTCAAGAATTGTCAAGAACTTAAATTGTACTTCAATCCCTTTTAACTTAAAAAAAACCGCTAGCGAAAGCTACAGACGTGCAACGTGCTTTGCACGTGTCTAAAGCTTCAGAAATAAATATAAATGTAGGCGTTAATAGATTCCTTATGCTGATGATGTACAGTATATTGTCAGCGTTTATGTACCAAATATATTACCATAAAATTATATTTGTAACACAAAAAAACTTTCCAAATTAAATAGCGATCGAATAATACTGAAACGGTTGGAATGGGTAAATTTGTCAGCTTTGGCAAGAATCGCGTACCGGTTGAAGTGTACCTGCTAGGTATAGTAACTAGGTTCTCCATTACACCTAGGTACATTAGAAAAGTGTTGGGAAAATCAAAATCCTACATCGATTGTAATGTTTCGAATCAAACCCATTCTGGGATCCGGATCTTAGAATCTGTATCCCAATCCGTCATATCATGCGTGCAAACAACACGAACACTTGATCTCTGCCGAAAAGCACAACGCCATGTTGACTATCATGAATGTTACGATGGATTTGAAGCTAGATTGTAGCAACAAGTAAAGAACCTGGACGATGGAAATGAATAGGAGACATTACAATCTCAAAGAGGGTTTTTAAGGTTGATCTTTCACGATGATTTAAAAATTAGTACGAAGCAGCTGGCCGTGTAGGCAACTCCAGAACGGAAAAACATACCAACTGCCGTAAGGCCTCCTGATTGGCCGTGGGAATATTTTTTATTAAATGTACTTACATTCAACGATCATTCAACGAATATACACAGGTTTAGGTTTGAATTACCCATCACCAACTCAATATTTTCGCCGCTCGTATGTGGGGCGATAAGGCGAATCAGGCGAAATACGCTCTTTAAAAGGAACGGTATCAGACTATCAAAGATAGTCAAAAATAAGTAAGATACTTGGAACAAAGTTGCATGTCTTGAGTAGATCATTCGTTCGTGGGGTCCTTAAAGGATCAAACAAGTTATTTTGTAAAAAGGCTTTTTTAATTTACTCTGAAACCGAGGTTACTTTAACTTTTCGCCCTAAGAGTGCTATCTCTTTCTCACACTGGTTTTTTTTCTCCAAAACAAGAAACAAGTCATCCGTTCAGTATTGTGCAGAGTCTCGAGATGATGAGACGGTTCTTAGTCCGTGACCAAAGAAAACGCGTAGATCGCTAGAATTTCTTTCAGAAAACGTCCCCCTTCCGTACGTGTCACGCGCCCCACCGTGTCGGTCCATGCGCGAAACGATACAAATCTGCGCAAAGTCAATCGTCGAATAGCAAAATAGCCTTTTCTTCTACGCTAGTTACTCCCGATGATGTTGTGTTTCTAATTTTCTGAGTCCGCGGGTTCCGCTTGTTTTTAATCGCGAGGTCCAGCCCACCTGATTCCGATAATCTCAAGCTTGGTCCATTGTGTTGGTGCCATTAGAGACGTCGAGTAGATAGAAGGAACGCGTTCATGTTTATGTATTTCGCGATCGTATGGTGTTATATTGATGTTGTTAGTCAAGTGTTCCAACGCAAAGTTACGTTATGCTAAAAAGAACTTTGTGTGTCCAAAATGTGAACGTTGAGCATCGTAGGTGATCTTGCCTCCTGCAGCGAGAATCTTCGATCAGCGTATTAGTTGTGCTCAAGTTTTATGTTTGTTTGTGATGATGTTTACGTTTTGTTTAAAATTCCCTTAGTTGCGAAGCATGAAGCATCCGTGTTAACCGACCGATCAGGTGTATAGCAATCGCATTCGCTAGTTTTGGAAGACGCAGTGTTGTCCCAGAATCCGTGCCAGCTTCGTACATGGAGTGAGTGTATAGTTGAAAAAAAAGTGTCTGTGCTCCAGAAACATGGATATCGAATCCGACGGTTCGGAGCGCTGGGAAGATTTTTTCGGTAGGTAAATTGGAACAGTTGTATCATTTACACTAAGAACATTCGATATCGCACCCAGCCGGACTTGGTCGACTGCTGCAAAGGGTAGAAAATTGCCCTCAAAGAATCATATGATTCATGCTTCAACCTTAGCGAAGCACATGCATCCAGCGGCAGCATCGAATGCACTGGTTGCAGGGTGCAGGGAACGGAGAAGAGCGCGGGATGTCGTGGGCTGGTGGAAGGCAGTTAGTTTCGTTCGTTCGAGAGCGAATGGAAGGCAACGATCCCCCGTTTCGCCAAAGATCTGGTACTGGTCCGGGGGGGCCACTTCACAACTACCGAAACGGTGTCGCCGGATCGAGAAGAACGAACGCGATCGTACGCCGCCTGCCTTTTCCAAAGGATAAACCTGTTGAAATGCTTCGCTCCATGCACGGATTGGCCCGGCAATCGAGGCTCGGTTGTTCGTGAACTAATTTTTTAAACAATATCACCGGGAGATGACGGTTTCGTCCCAAGATTCTCCAGCAGATTCGGGACACCCCATGGGCCATTGGGGGCCGGCATGGGTGACCAAGGGAAACAAGGTCACCCGGTCAGCCGGTCAGAGTCGAGTCTATAAATCGCGGGGTAAAGTATGTAATTAGTAAAAAAGCAGAGGTCTATTTTGAAGGGCTTGAATTATGCGCTGCCGCTTCGGCATCGTTACTGGGGAGCGTCTTGAAAGAGGCGAGAAGACGAAAACGAACACGAAAAAAGACGATCCATGGGGTCCTTCGATGGTTCGATGATTGATAGCTGAACCTGTTTTCAGGGGACCTTCAATTGACCACCGATACACCAAAATGGGTTGCGTTGACCATCTGGTCAGTGTTTACCGCCGAGCAGAACGAGATGGTTCGGCCATGTTTTCAAGTATAAGTTTCTTTCCATCATCTGCCGATACCGAAACTTTTCACCCAATGCTGTCCACCAGCACACTCGATAAACCTTTATCAATTTCTCGATAGTAAAATTGTTTGCTTTGCCCCCTCACGCTAATGCCAGACCACGGAACGGAAGGCGTTGCCAGACTAAACGTTTTCAAGAGCCACGGTTATCTGACATAACAACCGCGGATGTCCCGGAACCGATACCGCGGGAAAAAATATACACTCAATGCAACGCCAGGGCTCTTGAAGAGTTTTTTTTAAACCGTGGTACCGATGAAGTATCGTCTGGTTAATAAAATGACGTGTACGACTCCCAGGTCTCTTGCCTTGCGACTAATTGTTTTTCATGATAACTCCTTCTTCCTGCCCTCAAGTCAAATGATAAATAAGTTAAAAGTTCATTGCCAGAAGGTAGAGATAGGGATAAATAAAACGAGTACAATTTACTCTACAAAATAGCAATCGAGGGTAGATTTAACATCACATGGAAGAGGGAAAACCATCGACACCCAACCGGTGACATCACGTGGCCGCATTCATCACGAAGAAGATGAGTACGAGGATCATATTTCTTACGATCACGCATGCTTGATCGTCTTGATTCTAAGCCTTGACGCCATTGGTCTACCTCATGCCGACCGGTAGATGGTTTGTCAAGTTTGTTTTTTTTCAACTTTAAGGTGATCTTGCGCCAATGTTTACCCGGTTGCTTCCGGTTAGTGATCACGTCCGACGGTTTTTGGTTCGTCAGCCCCGGGGGTAGAAAGAATGCAGAAACCGCCCACGCATCTACGACCGGCCTCCTCCGGTGCGTTTGTACGTGTTGCAACATAAGATGAACATCGAACATAAGACAGACTTGCCTGCGAAGCAGCTACATATGTGTTTCACAGCGCACCGGCAGAAGGACGTGCATTAATTGTGTCCTCGCCACCAGCGTACCATTGGCATGCCAGTGAGACAGAAACGCATGCAGAGTCGGTCGGTTGCCTCACACGGCGTGAAATTATGCTAAATAAACGATGGGCCAATTATGCACAGGCGCGTGAAAAACATTTGTCTTGTCCTCTCCTCCCCTTGCAATACGGGTGTGCAATCTAAAGACGCGACGTTGAGAGGAAATTACCCAGTCCGACGTCGCCATGCCAGCCGAGGTGATGCGATACGTTTAAAAGCATTATCAGACCGATGGCCCAGCGCGCACAGTGGCTTAGAGTGCAGACTTTTTGTTTCGAAAATATACAAAATATTATAATTTCCTCAATCTAAAAAACCCGCGATATGGTATAATGGCAGGAAAGAAATGCACTGAAAAAAAAGTACAATAATAGTAGAATATTATACAGATCGTGAAACGTAAAAGCACCTGACGTCTCCGATCGAGCCACACTGTGCGATGCCTCGTGATGGGAGGAAAATTATGCAAGAAAGTCAGTAAGGGGCGTTTCCTTCGTCTAGGGGTCGCGTGGAGGAAGAGAGGGGAGGCATTGGTTCAAGATCACCTCCTATCGGTTTCGATGGTTTTAAAGACTGGTTTCTCCTGCGAGCGTACTGATTTTCCACTTGCAAGATGAAGCGTTTGTTAGCAGAATCTTCCTTTTCCATTCGAGCTGAAATGTGCCTGCAACTGAAAATCCGTGCATTGGGCCATTGATTGTGTCCATCATCATCATCAGCACACACGTAAAGAGCATGTACATCCCCACTGGCTCAAAACCCATCTGACCACTGCACATTCTGGTGGAGAGGCCGGAGCACGCGAAACATGTGAGTCACGATCGCGCCTTGCATTCCACGCAATGCTCCGGCGAGAGCTGCTGGCAAATTCGGACGATTCGTTTCGTATTCCCATCACGACGGAACCCGCGAGACCGCGGATCGAATGGCGGTTTCATACCGCCTTCGGTTGCATGTAGTGGTTCGGTTCGGGGCGATATTGTTCAAGGGAAGCCCGCATTGGCGCTACGGAGAGGTGAACACCGCGATAGAACACGCGTACCGCGCTCCAAGGGGCCCCAAAGCGAGAACCAATGACGATGATGATGATGACGATCTGTTGTCGCCGAGTCGAGTGCACCTCAAAGCTACCTCTCAAGCGTCTGATCGTCGAGTTGTCAGGCATCGATGACACCACAACTAACCCATGCAAATGGGTACATCGTACGTCGTTGGGGTTTGTTGTATTCTGCTTCCGTCAAATAAAACCACTAGACGGCGGAGGAGGAAACACATCGCATCGGAAGCAACAATTTGTGAAGGGCATGAAAAACCCGTTCACGCTCGATTGTGACGTTCGTGACAATGGGGGTAAAATCCTAATTCGCTTCGAACGGGCTACACATACTGAAAAGAAAGTAAAGGTGGGTAGGTTGAAGTTGATTTAAATGCCGCCTGCAAAAATTCAAATGTTTCCTTCCGGCCGGGAATTCCGTAGCGTACGACTGTCGTCAGGATGCATTGACATACTCTCGAGCACACATTTCTTCGAGACGGGAAGACAGGTCGATTAGGATTTTGACCGAACAAGTGGCAAGTTGAACGCCTGTTACGGAACTCGCGGATTACTAGCGGCGCCATGCCTTGCGAAAAAAAAGGTGTCACTGAGGGCGGCGTTCACATTACGACCACCGTTGCATCGGTATCCATTATCTTGCCACACTGGCCATCCATCTGGTACGCGATAAGGGCGTACTCTCGATGGTATTAGTTTGTATGCCCCGGCACGTTAACGTTAGCAGCATATGCCTCCGATGCCAACAAGATAAAAATAAATCAACGTCGACGCGAGACACGGGAATAGTAATGAGAGTAAAGTTGTAAAGTGAGTCTCCAGTAGCCTCGTGTTGCATCGATCACTGGACACACGGAGGTTGTCTCTGATGGTGGCGTAAGTTGCTCTAAGTTTTCGTAACACTATCGAACCGAAGCCACTATAAGGTATTTATTTTGGAAAATGTTTTGGTTTCGTTCGTCAAGCTAACCTGCCCTAGGCGAAGGCTACCATACGGTTGCCATACGGCACGTATCCTTTTTGGCACTGTGGTCGATATTTGTCATTGAATTTGATCGTCCAAATAATGTGTATTTGCGTTTCAGCTTTCCTGGGAAATTACATTTATAACTAGGTTCTAAAAAACGTTCCAACATATGACTCACGCATCAAAACTCATGCGTAGGTCATTATCAGTAGTCGAATATTACTTAGTACTTAGTCATCTGAACCCATAACTTATGAACATGTTTGTTGGTCGAGATGAACATGAAATTGGAAGCGAAAAATATCATTGCTTGTCGAACATGCACGCCAACGATAATAGAATCGGAGAAAATTGCCCATTTTTTATGTATAGCGAAAACACACGGGGACCAATGGTTATCTTATCGTGAGGTGCGATAGGCGTAAGGCGAAAGTATTAGTGTTTGCCCCAATCTCATGTTTCACACGTAGCCCTTCTGTATTTTGCAATTTCGAAGCAAAGTTGTTATCATTTTTAGTTCATGTTGAATTGGTTTAGAACTATTGCCGGAATGATTCTTGTTTGGTTATTTGTAGCATGGAGCGATATTGTGCGATTGTTAAACTTTGCTTCAATTTAGGTACAAGAAAGATGTAAAACTTCTTCACCTCCAAAACTGTTCCAAACATTTCTGAATTCTGTTTCATTCGGGTAAATAATAAATCATGATTCAGCGAAAGGTTGCTTACCATATCTTTGCTTACATATGCTATTTTAAGCCGTTGGCAATCAAACTTACGCATTACACATTCGATTATTCACACGATATCAGAGTTCCGAAAATTACCCATAAGTGACTTGTGGTCGCAGATTGTAAAAACCGCAAAAAACTTTCAGGCTTCATGGAGTTAAAAGAAGCGAACATAATGAAAACATATGTTTTGTAAAAAGTGGAATCCAAAGAAAAAGTGCCCTTCTCCTCCGGCCACCATTTAGCTCCGTCAAGGACTTTATGATTGTGAAGAAATGCTTCTGCTTCCATGTAAGGTATTTCCATTTTATTACCAAGTTTGTCATTTGCTTTAATTCAACTTGCAACCGTATAGGTGCTGGCATTGCTTTAATGTTCTTTTTAAAATTATCTTTCCATTCGGTATGCTTTCTATAAATGCAGTTCGAATAAAGCAGCAAAAAACTAGGTTTGTTTGAAGGGAACTCGCCACAGCTCCCCTTTTGAAATATACTAAGAATAAATTTATAAACTCAACTCGATCACTCTTAGTGGCGGTCAATCTCTCAAGCGACACGTGGTTCCCGTTTTTTGGTCCACCAACCCTTACTGCATTTAAGTGCATCAGAGCGCGAGAGGCCGAAAGAGAAAGGGCCCTTAACAAATTGATCTCCGTGGTGGTGCCGATCCCTTCTTGCCTGCGACAGGATGATGCGGCACGTGGCCACGTGATGATGACGGCAAAGTGGAGTGTCTGTCTTGCGTTGGGACCAGAAAAGAGAATCGAATGTAATACAATGCGATCGTGATTCTTATGCGTTCCGATCATGATATGCGCCTGCGGGGCGATATGTTCGCCATCACCGACGTTCCTTCGCTGGCGGAGGGGAGAAAGGGATCGGTTGGGAAGTCGGCACTGCGCCCTAATGCCTTGTCTTGATGCTCTTTCATCTTCTCCCCCGCTGGCTGGAGTGGGCCGCGCGGAAGATCCATTGGATTTCAAAATCCCTTTTGGGATCCCCAGGCCACAGTTGGTTTATCTATTTTAAACCATAGTCACATTAAATAAAAAGAGGCGCAGTCAGCGACAGAAGCGTGGCCGAACTTGGCCGGAGATATTTTTACAGAATATATCGCACCAGAGAAATTTCAAGCCGGTCGAGAGGAAACGGAGAAAAGCTTTTCCACATAATGCAAGTGTTGATAGACAACTGAACCACGCAGGCACGAACCGAATGAATGACTCGAGATTCTACATTTTTCTCTCATTAAACTATAATTGGCTGCCTCGAACGAGTGAAGGGAACCTTTTATTACGAACAGATGGTTACAGAGCGTAAAATGGTTGAAAGATACTCTCTAATTTGTTCTTTTAATCAATTACTCAATTGTTCCCTTTTCATAAAACGAGATCAGTTGGGATGAGATAATTATATTAGAAATATTATTAGAAAAATTCAAACCAGCTTTAAAAATACAGAAAGGAGTATACAAATTTTATACAAAACCATGCTCTTAACATAAATAACATTAAATTCACACAGTTAATTCGTCAAACACCCTCCGAGAGGTTCGGGCGGAGGCGAAGATCAATGGGGAGCATGGACTTGAGTAAAAGCGAACCCTATCCCAAATTGATGGCCAGATATCTATTAGAAATCGAAATGAAGGTGTTAGAAACGGCTATAATGAATGGGACACGCAGTAACACGCATAAATATCAACAACAGCGACCCGGCCGAAGAATGGATTATCGAAACCCACACGATGTTGCGCCGAATGCAGGAAATGGGATGAAGATGAAAGAAGCGACGTTTGTCACACTTCCGGAGAGTGGTTTTCTTTTGCCCATGATCGGCTTGTCGTGTAGTACGATGTCGTATATTTTGTATTTTTATAGCTTTGTTTCACGGTTTTTACATTCTCTAGCATCAGCTGGCTTGTTTGGTTGAAGTGATATAATGAATGTCTTTTTGTTTACTCTTTGTAGGAAGCAGCACCGATATTGGATTGGGGTTTCTGGACACTTTGGCGAACAATTTCAATGAAGAAGCGAGGCAACTAGTCGAATCGTCCAGCAACAATGTGTCCACATCCTTATCACCGCCAGTGACCACCTCGCCCCCCGCCGTTCCAAGCAACGCGTTTGATGCTTCACATCCCGAAAATGATACACCCGCCCAAAGCAACAAGCCAGATATCGGCGTTGACGATGGTCCACGTGAAGACACTCCCGTCACCTCCTCGCTGACGCAACAGTCCAGTGCGAGAAGTGCGGCCACCACATCACACCCCACCGACGTGGAAACCCCACCCGTCAGGCCAGGCCGGAAACGTTCGGATCGGTTCCTTAGCCTCGTTTCGCCCAACGTGCGGAGAATGGTGTTCCAAACGGCCGACACCAATGGCTCCAGTCCAACCGGTACCCAACCTCCGGCCGGTGGCGGTACGTTTGTGAGTTCCAATGTGCAATCCGGTGCGCCGGTGACAATCGCCAGCCCCACTAACAGTAGGAAAGCAAAACAACCGGGGCCAGCGCTGACGCTGACGCCGCTGGGGACTCAGAAGAAACTTCCCCTCTCCAAAGCCATCACCAAGCTGTCGCAGCAGCTGATCAACGATCAGGCGAACGAGGACGGTCCGGAAAGTGTCACACGTCAGCGGTCGGTGGGGCCAATGCGAAGCTTACGCGAGCAGCTTGTTGGCATTAAGTCCACCAATTTACCGTTCACGAAATGTGCGAGTGGGGACCGGTCCAGGAGATGCGCCGAAGAGAACGAAACCGTCGATCGAGTGCCTCCGAGTAGAGAAGCAATACATAATGTGTCCACATTTCAGCGGAAAATCCATCTGCTCACGGTGGGCCTGGAGCAGAGTGATGCCGGCGAAGGTCAGTGGACTTCCAAGGTAGCCCACGGTGCTTCGGAATCCACCGGCGAAGAAAAGTATCCTAGTCAAGTGTCGCTGAATGTGACTCAACCAAACTCGGAGGGTGAAGAGAGCGTAGAAGATCCCCGGGGCGGTGCAGTGACACTGCGAAGCGGGCACGCAGCAATGAATCACGACGCACTGGTGGAGGATGCGTTCGTGAAAAATTGTATTGATTCATCCGACCATCGCAAGACGGTCGTCGAGGCCATCAATCTACACCCGAACCTCGGAGTCGCGACGGCGAAGCTGTCCCCAGCGAACCCAGAACGCAGCCCAATCTCGAAAGTGGGCTCACTTTTGGACAACGCAACACATTTGACGTCAACCTCAACGCCAAGTCTGGACACGGCCAATAGCAGTGGGTCGGTTTACTCGAGCAAAATGTCCTTGGCCACACCCAACACACCGGTTCTAAGCTCGCGGCCACTATCTTCCTCCTCCATCTGCTCGTTCTCGTCCAGCTCAAGCTCTTCCGGCTCGGAGCATCTCCTGATGGGTGGCAAAAGTGCCCCACCGTCGTATCAGGCCAGTGTCGAAAGTTTGGCCGACCCGAGCGAATCTGAGCAGACGGTATTGGGAGGCGTTGTGGCGGATGCGGGAACTATCGGCGTTGGAATGACCATGTGCGAGCGATCGGTGCGGGAAATTATCGACTCTGAGAGCAGCTACGTCAAGGATCTTGGCCAGGTCATCAGAGGGTACGACTGGAATAAACCCTTTAGAACCTTAAGATATCATTCTCAATTCAATTTCCTTTTCCCACAGTTATCTCGAGGACTGGAAGGAACGGGCTTGCCTCAAGCCAGACCAACTGAACGTGCTGTTCAGCAACATTCAGCAGATTTATGATTTCAACTTCAAGCTTCTGAATCGGTTACGTGAAGCTCGAGGCGATCCGGTCGCAATATGCGATTGTTTCATCGATCTTCACGTGGAGTTTGATTGCTACACCAAGTATTGGTAAGTGTTGTACTTGCGATTTGTGGTTTAATCGATGCTTTTAATGTATGCTCTTTCATTTTTCACGTACAGCACCAGCTATCCGGAAGCAATTTCACTACTGACAACGCTACTCCAGGCAACGCACACGAACGCCCTGCTAGTGTCGACGCAGAAAATGCTGAAGCATACGCTGCCGCTCGGTTCTTACCTGCTCAAACCCGTGCAGCGAATTCTAAAGTACCACTTGCTGCTGGAAGTAAGTGCAATCCCGGTCGATCGGCAAAGAATGTCTGGCCAACAGAAATGCATTCACGCCCGACAGCGCAATATCATCATCATTAATCATACCACCCGACTGATTCATTTTCCATTTGCATGCCTTTGAGTTACTTTCGCTCCGTCGCGAGTAGAAGGTTGTCGCCCCGTTTTCATTTAATCGTTCGATGATCGTTCATTCGATTGTTGTTAAGGCGCTTCGCTGTACGACACTAATATATTAACGTCATCTCTTTTCCAGAATCTACGGAAGCACTGCAGCGACCAACAGGTGGCCTTGGCACACGAATTGATGAAGAAGGTGGCCCAAAACATCGACCAAATGAAGCGAAAGCTGGACCAGCAGCGGAAGGTGAAGGAACTGGCCGGCATCCTCGACGGTTGGCTCGGGCCAGATCTGTCCGTGTTGGGCGATTTGCTGCGTGAAGGTCTTCTCACGGAACACGGCAAGCCCCGGATCGTACTGCTCTTCCAGTCGATGCTCATCATAGCAAAGCCGAAGGAAGATAAAAGGCTTCAATTTCGCGCGTATATTCCAGTATGTATGGCACACGGTGGTTGACGTTTTGTACTTTAGAAGGTAATGGCTAATGATCGTATTTTACAGTGCAAAAACCTCATGTTGGTAGAACATCTGCCGGGTGAGCCGGCCAGCTTTAACGTGATTCCCTTCGACGATCCGAAGGGTGTGATGAAGTTAAACGCTCGCAGCCGAGAGGAGAAGCGCCAATGGACGCAGCAAATCAAGCAGGCCATGCTACAGCATTATACCGATTTTCCAGCACGTGCCATGGAGCTTGTTCTGCAGTTGGGCGACGAAGATCGTAAGTGGCATCATAATGATACCATTATATAATGGTATAAGTGAGCGAAATAGTTGAGTAAGGAATATTGTTGTTGTTTTCTTCAGAGCGATTCACGGACAAGCCGTACTGGAAGCGTCCGACCAATAACTCTCCCGTGCCGGAGTATCTCGAACGGCGCCAGCAGTTCCGACGCAGCGAGATGCGAATGAAATCGAAGAGGAGTCTGATGAAAAAAGATGCACCAACGCCCACGTTTCGGTCCTACTCGACCGATCTGGAATCCTCGGTTGCTGCGGAACCGAGCGAGACGTCCACAGCACCCCTTCCACACAGTTGTGCCACACCGGAGGAATGTAAATGTAATACGGTGAAGAAACAACTGCAGGAGGAAGTTAAAAGCCGGGCCGATACCCTAACGCAACGCAAGCCAACTCCAGTTCTCACGCGCAGCCGATCGGTGGTGCAGGAGGAGGAGGAGGAGCGGTTGAAGAAGTCGCTGTATGAGCGCAGGAAACTGTCTGCCCCGTTGAAAAAGCAGCTCAAGGTGAGGGAGGAGAGTTTGGAAGGAATAAACACGTACAACAGCACCCTGATTCCCAAGCGAATCACCGAGATACGCAAGCGCCGACCGAAGACGCTCACCGGAAGTTCCACGTTCTACACCGAGCTGGATGTGGAACAAGGGACCGAAGCAGCCGAGGTGGATGTCGAAGGGGAGCAGTGCTCCTCGACGGAACAGTCATCGGTTGATAAACAGCAGGATGACGCGACGAATGCGGATAATGTTTCGCTGCAAACGTCCGTATGCTCGTCGCTCACGGAAGGCTCACAGGACCCGGACGGTGCAGTTGAGACGGTGGAGAACGGTGGGGTCCCGAGTGGCAAGCATATGAAAGATTCAGATATCATTACCAGGCTTATAATGGAAAGGGATCGGTTTAATAAGATTTTGAACAAGCCCTTAACGAAGAAGAAATCTTTCGATTCATCCACCTGCGTGCGGCCTGTTATGAATCCACCGGAACCTCCCAGCACGGAACCGCCGTGTGACGAAGAAGACGATCGTCCCGAACCGTGTGCAACCGGGGCCACATGTGACGAGGCTCGGGAACGCTCCATTTCCGGTGGTGCTGGCGAAGAGGAACCGATCTACGAGTCCCTACTTCGCAACGTGCACGTCCCATACAAGTATGCGCCATCTTCCCTCGGACGCCATTCGTTGCCATGTGTTGACAAGCCTAAATTCAACAACTGCCAGACGCAGGTGGGACCTCCTCCACCGCCACTTCCTACCTTGCCAAGAAAAACTCGTCCCGAGTCGGACTACGTCACGTTGGCCTACTCAGAGTTAGGGCTGCTCGAGCGAATCGGAGGTGCGGATGACGGAGAAACTGTCGTCCGTCGGCTCGGCTCGCCTCAGATATCGGCAGCCCATGCCAAAACACCGCAGCTACTGCGTAACAGCGACACAAACATAAGCTACCATCGCGAAAACAGCTCCCCTGCGGTAGGTTACCCGGCGGATGCGGGTAAGGAACCGACGGACCAGCATCCAACATCGCAGGTTCAAGAGGACGATGTGTCCGTAACGGGCCGTGATGAATCGTTCAGCAACGGTTCATCCAAGCAAGCATTCCTCGAACGGCAAGGAAGCTTGAACATGAAAACAACGGCTGCCCAAAAGAGCATTTTGCAGCGGTTCATATCCATGCACGCCTCCGCCATATCGTCACGGATGCTCGGCAGTGAGGGCAACCTGCTGCATGGCGATGCTCAACCCCTGCAGCGGAAACTATCCGATCCGAATGGAGGCTACGGAGCGGGGGGTTGTGGGGGCGGATCGGTCGGACACATCTACAAACTGGGCAGTATGGATTTGGGCTCCCGTATCGCTCAGCTGGACTATGCCGATCCGAAGACACTGTTCGCCCAACCGTCGTCGGTGGCGTCTTCCTGCTCGATGCAATCGATGGGCTCGAATGGGAACAATGTGCTCATCAACCAGGAGTCGATGAAGTCACACGGCTACCATCCGGCGTCACACGATCAGCGGGACTCGGTGCTGGCGTCGAGTTCCTCTAGTGATAGTTTCTGCGAGGAGACGAAACCTTCCCTGGCCGGGATGGACGACGAGAATAGCTTCTACGAGCGTACGGTGGAGGAGTGTCTCGAGCACGATTTCCGTGACTCCGCCGTATACAGTGGGGACGACAATGACCGCCGTGCGGATCGATGTAACACTGGCGGCGGAGAGGCGGATCAGCAGAACATCTACGAGACGGTCGGGTCAACGCGTACCACTGCAAAGAATCGATTCTCCGGACCACCACCACCGATCCCGACGAAACCGGCACACCTGGGTCGATTGAAGCGCCTCAGCATCGGCGTGTGCCCTGCCATCGCTTCTCCCAACAAACCGTCGACAAATAACCGCGGTTGGGTGTTGCAGCAAGTGCAACGATTCCAGTGATTCTCACATGCCGTCGCCGAGAGAAGCATCTTTGCGTAGAAAATTGTATAGGCGAAAGGAAAGAAGTGTCCTTAAGATTTCAAGCAGATTGAAAGTTGCCAAAGAAATGTGTTTTTTCGATCAATTTAATTGATAACACACTACAGTGCCCCACAGCAATGATTTTGTTTTTAATTCTATTCCCAGGGGACGCTTCCCCTGAAGCGTTTAAAAAAGGAAGCCACATTCGACTCCTACTGGTCAGCGTAGGCGTAGGCGAGGAGTTCAGTCTGTATTCAGTTTTTAGGTGTAAGATTTTATTTCACCCGCAATGAGGAGTATAAAGAATTTTAAAGATTTTAAGGCAAATTAGCAAATGTAACATTAGAGTAAAAGGCAACTGCAATCCATTTATTTAATCCGCACAACCGGAGCGGCAAGTCCGGAGTGTAAAATCCCGCAGAAGTTTATTATTTATGCGAATAAACACGTAGTAATCATTGATATGTTAATTGCTTATGTACGTTTTCTACGACTAACATCATTTTTTTACCTACTGAATGTCTAATATGGTTGTTGTACGATGAATAGGGTTACAGAGAAGCGAACTAATCGAAGTAAGCGTACGTTGATTATTTACTCTTTTTTCCAACACTAGTTGCTAGCTCCAACAGCCGCGGCGTCGTTTTTACCAAGTCACACTCTCATGAATCTAACAGAATAATATTCTAGGCTCCGATTGTCATATTTCAATACCTCCGTTGCGTTGAACTGGTGCCGGTGATTTGCTGTTGCCGGTCAGCTTGTAGGGCGGTGGCTTCGGGCGCATGTACATGTTACCGATGTGCGGACTTCCCTCTCGATAAAAACTGTCCGTTGGGCTGCTTACGGTTTTGGGAAGACGAGTCAGAACATTAGCTCACAATCGTCCAGCCCAATGGTAACGCCACTTACCTTATCGAAAGGTTATCGTCGAACGGTGCGTCACGGATGCTTTTTAGCTTGATGGTCGATTGAATATCGTCCGGTGAGTACTGCACCATTTGGACGTTCGGTGCTGCCATGCTGTACTCGTGCTTGGATCTTTTCTGCATCCTGGATCGACTCGGACGGAAAGGGAAAATCGAAAAGCAGATTCATTATTATTTCATGCAACGGCGTTCGATGCGAGTTTAAAGGATTTCTTTTACCTAACGAAATCAGCACAAATGAAGAAAACATAATTGAAATAATACTCAGAATCGTCATCCCGGCTGTAGCAAACAAATGGAAACAAATAATCATATACGGAACGGAAAATAGAGCTCAACATAAAAAGAACGAAGCTGCATGGGAGGGGAAGCAAGTGCTTACAGTTTTTCCTGCTGGAAGCAAAGAATGATGGTCAGCCCGCAGAGAAGTAGGGCGAAAATCATGCCCGGAATGGCGAACGATATGGCCACCTCGTCGCTGTAGTTACGTTCCGGGAGTTCCGACTTGTGCGGCGCGTCCCATTTTATCATGTGCAGTCCGTGAACATCCTTTCGGCCGCTGCCGTGCTTCAAACCATCTATAGGATGGTGGGGCAACGCGGTAATATCGTCCTCGGTAGCCGTCTGAAACCAAAGGTAGAGTGGTTTAGTTTTTTACCCATTAACCGGTTAGCTGTGTTTCTCTCTTTTGTGTTACCAAGCGGAAGGCACACCAATCTAGTTTGAAACCGGAATTCTCGAAGGTCGTCTGAACGGAAGTGCGTTTGTAGGTGCAGGAAGGAATTTTGTACAGCGGTTTCACTTCCTCGTGGAGTTCCAACATCCTGTCGGAGAAGTCTGCATTGCTGCCGAGATGTACGACAACACCTTCGCGCTGCTGAGGACGAAGCGGAAGTCTCGCGCCAAGCTTGACGGCTGAATCCATAAACACGACATGCAAGTCGGAGCGGCTCTCTGGCCACAGGTCGTTGCGGAAGATGTTTTTAAGATTTTCGATACGTCCCGGATCCATCATGTGCACCCAGTTGAGGTTGTCTATCTTCATCTGGATCGAGTTTTTTGCTGGTTTCTTCCGATGCACCGATAGAAGCAGCACCATCCGCTTCGTCTCGTACGTCAGGCGATTGAGGGCGATTATTTCGATGGGCACTTTGGTGTCGGAGGTTTTAACCGGTGGCGTGCCGTACAGGAAACCGGAATGGTACTCCGTGCTGTACATGTAGCGTACCCATGAGGGCAGATCTGGTTTATTGGCTAGAGAGGTCCTGTATTGAAACTGTTCGCTAAGGCCTTCGTACGTCCAGTTGAAAAGGCGAGGTTCTACGCGAAACGAGAACAACTCAGACACGGCCACATCGTCCGAAAGGACGATGGTTTCTTCGCTTCGGGCCGAAGAAACCATATATAAAACAATAACACATAGTAATGACTTCATGGTGATTGCGGAAAATCGCTGGTTTCGCATTTTAGCACTTGGCATGAGCCGATTTAACACATTTCCAGCCAGGATGTTTCGAAACAAACAGCAAATTCTCACCGAAACTAAATTTACACTTCGCGCACGCGCAAATGTAACCGTTAATTTGATGCTTAGAAGATTGAAATTTTTATTTGTATTTTCAACATCAAGCAACAGCAAGCTACTTTAAGGATACAATTAAAAACCTGGATTGCTGTATTTATCTGTAAACTGCATAAGAAATTTTTATTTACTGAAAGTTATTCAAATTTAAATTAACATCGACGAGAATGGAAACATTTGTACGGTTCTACTTGACCGCTGAAATGCTGAACTGTCACACAATCGGCCGGAAGTCACAATCATGTCTGTCAAAAACACCAGCAGTTCAGTCAATCGTTCAGCCGCGAGTGTTTCGTGCGGAAATCCTTCGTAAAAATGTACTACAATTCCACACATATTCGGATCAGAAAAAGCTTAGATACGCTTCCTCCATGACGAGTAGTTTTAAGATAAACTGAAGAACTAAACGTGACTGTAAAGATGCGGCATCTCATCCACTTTGCGGCATCAAGAAATGTATCTGAAATACCACCCAAGCGCAAGTAAGTAACCTCACAAAAGGAAAATGAAAAGCGCAAAAATCTCGTGTAAATCGCATTCCAATATTCTACATGATGATCGAACTAGCTTACCACATTTCTGACACCTCTTATGAATTCACCATGATTCGTGTTGCTAATTAGAAAAACTGAAAATCGTAGTTTTTCTGAACCACCATTGCATTACAAAACTGCAGCTTTCTAATCATAGTCTTCCCCTCATTTACCAGGTTCGACCGGCGAATGAATGAGACAAGCTGAGATATTCCCGGTTTTTCGCGGCTAGCCGGTTCCTCAAAAACATGCATCTCCGAGGTAATTGAAAGTCCAAATTGTTTAAAGATTTCTAGCACCGAATGATGATCGAACTAGCTTACCACATTTCTGACACCTCTTATGAATTTATCATGATTCGTGTTGCTAATTAGAAAAACTGATTCCAAACGAAATCGTTTCCCAGTCATATGCTTATTCCGAACCCGTAACTGAACATGATGTTTTCTTCATTTTTCTTACAGATCTACGCATAATTTGACACCGGCAGTAGCGGGTTGAATCCTTAAAAGAAAAAGGAATCGATTCACTATGGTGAATCTATCTACAAAATAATTCGGAATGCATCTTCCGAAAACGGAAGAATGCACGCATCTCCAGGTAATTAATAATCATAATCGTTCAACAATGTCACTAACATAATATGATGATCAACAAAGCTTACCACATTTCTGACACCTCTTATGAATTCATCATGATTCGTGTTGCTAATTAGAAAACACTGATACAAAACGATAGCATTTCCCCGTCTTAATCCCTTTATACAGCCGTCACTGAGTCGTCATGTTCTTCATTCTTCCCACAGATTAGAAATCAACAGTATCCAACATCGATGGGTTCAACAACGATTCTTCTAAGCAAGCCTTGGTGGCTACGGGCCAGGCGGATGTGGTGGTGAATAAGTAGGACACATCTACAAACTTGGTAGCTACGGAAGCAATAGGAATTTTCCTACCTTACAAAGCAAGAACTCACAGAAGGAGGTTATTAGGAATGCATCCTCCGAAATGCCATGCATCTCCAGGTAATTAATAGTCATAATCGTTCAACAATGTTACTAACATAGTATGATGATCTACAAAGCTTACCACATTTCTGACACCTCTTATGAATTCATCATGATTCGTGTTGCTAATTAGAAAAACTGATTCAAAACGAAAACATATTCCTAATCTAGATCCATTATGATATCTTCATTAACCATGTAACCTTTATTTCGCCCAACAGCATCGACATCCTTAAGGATCAGCAAAGGACATGCCAAACTAAGTCAGTCTTATGTACTCCTGGTAAATTCATACCCGACCAGACTCTACAAGAATGGAAATGGATCAAACTTTTGTTGTTGAAAATTCAAATACATAGAATCTACTCCAATAAAAAGTAATTTTAAAAATTAACTATATCCTTCTTTATACTGTTTGTTTTTCTTTTTACTTTTATTGCTTCTTTAATAGCGGGAACTTAAATATGATCGAAAATAGGAATACTAACACGTTAATTAAGCCAAACTCATATTTTAAAACGCGGGTGAGAATGACACAATTGGGGGTTGAAATATTTACTTTTGTTTTAAACATTATGTTGAGTAATCACTTTTACCGGGCTCTCGGAAGAGAGTGAAAGGATAAATTCATTCGTAATGCTGCCATTAGTCATTACTCGCACCATTCATGTGCGTACCAGTGTAGTTTCGTTGCCGAAATCTGGAGGTTAATGTACCAACAGTCAAAGGAATACAAGTTGATAAAGTAGTGTGTCTCAATATTCCAGCAGACGAACTTTGTGTAAAATATCCGAGCTAAACCTAAGATAATACGAAAGGCGCTAACTAAAAAGAAGTGGGAATGGACGAGGAGAATTGGTAAGGAAATCAGTACTCCATTACGACGAATATATTCCGCGGCATATTTCTTCGGTGGATGTGTTGAAAGGTGTGTAAGTTTTACGAGGAACGATTGCAATTTTAGTTTTTCAAATTGATTCTTTTGCTTTTCGTTATTCTTTCACTTAATCCCGGAGGTTCCCTTTCGATTGTTACGTTGTTTGGGGCGTATGCTCCGTTCCATGGGGCCACTTGTTTGCAGCCTTAAATGAACCGTCGAGCGCTCCTTCAGCGCATGCGCTACTTTCTTCCTACCTCTCTCCGAGCGGGAGTTTTTTCCGTTTATCCTTACGTTCATTTAAATGTCCTCACGTCCTGCTGTCGAGCATGAGAAAGTGATACAGATTTTATGAACGGCGAAGCCTCATGAGTCTTCCCATTTTCTCCTCATTTCATGGCACACTCGGCAGCGTGTAGTACGTGAAAAATCGGTTCGTGCTTGTGAATGGAAACTCTTGCATCCCGGAAAAGTGTCTTCAAGTGTTGCACTGTACATGAGTAGTCTCTACATTTTGTTCGCCCTTGTTGACACCAGTGAAAATAAATACTGTTTGCTAATTGTATTTCCATCGGTTTATAAGCGGTCCAGTGGCCATGAAAGTTCTACAAGGGAGTGACTACAGTTCTCATCCATTGCGCATTTTATGTTCGAAACTGTTATTCAATTCAATCGAAACAAATCTACATTGAAAATAGCCCGTGTAAGCGGACAATTGTAAGTGAAAATCGTCGGTTTTGCTTGTGTGTATAATGTTTCTCTCATGAACCGAGCGCGCCTCCACCAAAAATCTTGTATTGCGAAAAATGTGGAAAACAACCCGCCCTGTGCTGGCAAACACGTAGGAGGGTTCGCAAATATGCTCAATCCATCAACTTCGTTCTTCTCGTTTTCCTTCAAGTTTCTAACCCCATCTTCTTCGTGTATCCTTTCTTCTTCAAATCTATTTTTCCTCTGTCCAATGGCAAACATGGCATACTTTACACCCACCTGTGTGTTTCGATTTGCTGTACCGTGTTTATATGTCCTTAGCCGTGTAAAATTGGCCACCGGATAGGTGTTGGTGTTGGTATGTGCATAGAATCTTCATTGACTCCCACGCACACTGTTAAAGGTACAGGATAATGCAACATGCTTTCAGCAGGGGGGTAAAGCAGGATCATCGTCATGAAATATGTTCAAGGTCGAAGACCGCCTCTGTTGGTAATCGCAATCCCGTTCCACATCTCATTCAGCAGCTCATGCGGAAGAAACGAAATCATTGAACTGTATGTTATGTTGAAATGAGAAAATTGACCCCAGAGACAAAAGGAAAATGAACATCGCGAAAATTTCGGTTCAGTTTGTTTTGAGTTTTTGCTTGGATCTGTTTTTGAACTCATTGCTCAGCTTTGTGAGAATTTGATAATCTCTATATTTCATTTTATATTTTAAATACCATCAAGGCAAATGTACGATTTAATTGACCTATGTTTTTGTTTTAGTTGGCATGGAACCGATAGTGATGATATGAAATCGTGACTTGGACTCGCAGCATCGTAACGGTTACGGAAGAAATAGGCGAGCATATCGCGGAAATCAAAACGTACATAAGCATAAGTGTGACGCCAACACATAAGAGATCTCGAGAGAGCAAAAAAGAGGAAGAAAAAAAATTGGAGAAAAGCTGTGAGTCAAAAGGGAAGCTTTGGATATTAAGTAAATTGCAGCTCTGCATACACTTTTTTCCCACACTATCCTTGCTGGTCACTTGTTTTTCCAAGTACAATTTCAACTTCGCAACAAGCAAGTTGTTTGACCTAATATGGCAGAGAGAGTTGTAAATGAAAAAAATGACCAGTGTGACAATCTCAGGTAAATATGACGTAACAAATATTTAGCAAACTGCTTGTAATGTAACAGTTCTTTTTTGACTTAGTTTTACAAACGATAATTAACTAACTGCATAACGCCAAGCCTACACACTATGTTACCCCCGCAAAACGAACAAACCTTAACAATTTACTCTTATATATATGCATATATAGTTGTCCTGAGCCTAATGCAAAATGTTGCAACCATTTAGTCTTACCCCAGCCAAGTACCACCAAGTGTACCTTAACACACCGGAGAAAAGCACGTTTCACGGTAGTTTTCTGTTCGTATACTGTGTTGATTACGGTTCATTATACTGCTAGCGATGTAAGTTTACACCACAAGCCTTTCCTCCTTCAATCACCCTCGCCACTGTTGGTGCATTATTGTGTGTTTGTTCTATTCTGGTGTGTTTTTCGTCATCTATATGTTTCCACGTTAATTCAAATTTTCAATGTATTTCCGTGTACACTTCCCCAATGATATACAGAAACTCCTTCCCGCTGTGCACCGCCATAGGCTGCCTAGGTCAGAAAATGTGCCTTAGGTGCTCTATCGCTAATAGAGAATAAACTTAAATAAGACAAAGTGGATCTTAGTACAGCGTAGTGGTAATAAACTACTACTAAAGACAAAGAAACTGCAGACGTTTGCGCTACAAGCTCAATTTCATTAACACAAAATCCTAAGGATGCTTATTTCCTTCGGGTTCACCGATCTAAACGATTCAAGAGCATCACTATCGACAAGGAAATTAATTTTACAAAACCGCACTCACTCCGCACCACATTAAAAACAATTGTTAATTACTCATAGCCGTACTTTGAACATTCGAACATGCCACATCCCCCTTTACTTAACATCTTGACTATACTTTCTCGAACATACCATTCGGAACTTAACCCGAGAACTAGTGCAGAAGTTTCTTTGTTGTGTGTAACCATTACTTGCAGAACATCGCTTCCGGTTCCTATGTTCTCGCGCAATGACTTCAACATCTGGGCAGTACTAAAGAATTGCATTGGAAAGGAACTCAGCAAGATAACGATGCCTGTCGTATTTAACGAACCTCTAAGGTAACTAACCAAATCAAACAAAATGGAAAATAGGCGATGTACAATTTTTAATAATCTATTCGTAAACATGTATTTTTTTTTCTTTGAAGCTTTCTTCAGCGCATGACTGAGTATATGGAATATGCTAGACTTTTGCGTGTGGCCTCGGAACAACCAACCCCGCTGGAGCGTCTGAAGTACGTATCGGCGTTTGCGGTGTCAGCACTCGCCTCCAACTGGGAACGGCTCGGCAAGCCATTTAATCCGCTGCTCGGTGAAACGTACGAGCTGACGCGTCCTGACTTCCGGATCATTTGCGAACAGGTTCGGTGCTGGGAGTGTTTGTGTGCGTCATCAAGCGATTTCTCAAACCCAAAACGTGAACCGTTCTTTTAGGTGTCCCATCATCCACCCATTTCGGCGTTCCACGCCGACTCGGACAGTTTCCGGTTTCACGGCTCCATCCACCCGAAGCTCAAATTCTGGGGCAAAAGTGTTGAGATACAGCCGAAGGGCGTCGTGACCGTGGAGTTTCCGAAGCTCAACGAAGCGTACTCCTGGAGCAACGTGAACTGCTGCGTCCACAACGTCATCGTGGGCAAACTGTGGATCGAGCAGTACGGTATGATGGAAGTCGTCAGCCACCAGCACGGGATGAAGGCAACGCTCAACTTCAAACCGTCCGGCTGGAACAATAAGGATTTGCACCGCGTCGAGGGACACATCACCGATCGGAAGTGAGTCGCCAATTCGCGGGTCCCAGAAGTGGCACTTATTAACTCGAGCATGGTTTTTTCCCATTTCCAGCAAACGCAAAACTCATTTCCTGTACGGTAAGTGGACCGAGTTCATCAAATGCACCGACTATGTTTCCTACGAGGAGTACATAAAGGAAAACGCGCACAAGTTCCGGCGTTCCGGAGACGATCGCAGCAAAAGTCCCAACGAATCGCCCGGCAACACGCCGCGCAAGGTGTTATCTAAACTGAACAGTTTGAAGATGAGTTCGTTTAAAAGCTTATCCATTCAAGAGGTATGTTTAGAACCCCGTGTCTTCTCTTCCGATCGCATCTGATTATGGCTTATGTATGACTTTCCTTCAGTCCGATGATATCCCCGAACCATCGGAGGGCGACATCCCGAAAAGTGACTCCACGTACTCAATCGATATTCCCAATTCCGTCACGCTCTGGGAGGCCGAACCGCGCCCATCCAATACGGCCGACTTTTACCAGTTCACCAACTTTGCAATGTCCCTGAACCAACTCGAGGATCGCATGAAGCAACCGCGCGCACTCTGTCCGACCGATTCGCGCCTTCGCCCGGACATCCGCAAGCTGGAACAGGGTGACTTGGATGGCGCAGCGGCGGAGAAGACGCGCCTCGAGGAGAAACAACGAGAGAATCGAAAGAAAAGCAAAAAGGCACAAGAAGATCTGGTCGTCTTTCCACGGTAGGGAAAATGCATGCAGATGGTATGCTACGGCTTGGCCGTTGACTAATTTCGTCTACTCTTCCTCATTGTAGGTGGTTCAAGCAGGACATCAACTCCCACACGAAACAAGAGGACTGGATCTACAAAGGAGGATACTGGGAGCGGAACGATGACAATCTAGAGTTGGATATTTTTTAAACATCTTCCATACAAGCCCCTTTTCAAACACTGTAGCAATACGTCTCACATGGCTTCGAGCAGCTTGCCACATCGGCGGAGCCCTCACTATATTCAAATGGACATTCAAATGTTCATGCATACACAACCAGGGTTTTTTTTAAATATCATCCCCGTATGATTATTCATAAATTATACTTTTCATTACAAACAGTCCATAAAGGCATCAATTCGAACACAGTTTCGATGCTCCCGCGACAGCTTTTAAATTTGGCTACGGTAGCGAATGGTCCAAATGGTAGGAAAATGCTACGCATTTCCGGGACACAACGTGAAAACGCTTGGGACAATATATTTTTAGGCTGTAAGAATCATCGCTGCTTGCACCGAGCAATAGAAGTAGAAGCTGAATCTGGTAGATACGTTCTCAAATGGACATAACGCTAGCCGAATTTTCGGACTCTCGTAGTTTGTTTAGTCAAATTACGCCATGGGCTTCATTGCAGAACAAACTTCATTCAGACAAGTTTGATGCAATGTTTTATGTTTAACGAACTATAGTTCGGATTGTGCAGTGGGTAGGCAAGTCGCATGGCGTCTGAATGGATATATACTACTCATAGTTTACTCATAGTAAACATCCAAAGTGTATCAATTGAATGCATCATTACCCGCATAATACATCGTTGAAAGTGTCTATAAAATATATCGTAACGTACAGTTACCAAAACGTATCTACTGTAATGTAAAATGTAGCTGTCTCTACAGTGTGTGCAGCCACTGTACAATTAATAAGCATCCAATTAATAAAGTTCACCTAGTCGAAGCAATACAATACGGTTTGGTAGGAAACATTCACGTTAATGAGTGCTTTAGAAACGAGCGATGATGACTCCTGCACACGACGTTTTCCTTTCCTTTCGGACCTAAGTTATTTTCTTTCCAGAGCAATTCAAAATGGAATCGAAACAAAACTTTGATTTTCCTTTTTTATAAAACTTGTTTCATTGTAGCAGTGCACCAACAATGCATATAACATATTTGAAATCTTGACAGCATTAATGTTTTTTTCAGTTGCAACAATGGTATAGTTTCTCTTCTCTTAGCTTTAGTTTACTTGTTTATGAACTTATTTCGTATAATGAGAGGGATTAACTAGAAGCGGACCATACCTTTCTTCTTTTACGGTCTTTTTACTTTTCCACTTTTCATGATGTGATTATAATTGTTCTAATTAAACCTATTGCGCATACCCTGCCTATTTATTCCTAATGATCTATAAGTTTCTAACTTTGTTTTACTTGTTGAAAAGCCATTCTGTGCGCATTTTATGTAACTCTCAATCCACGATCGCATCGAGATTACGTTCACATCATAATGATTTAGATTGAGATAAGCGATCGTTTGTTGAACAATTTTGTAACAAAGTAGGCTCAAAACAGGAGCAGAATAAATCATGTTTAAAATTGCACTGACTAGGGATCCGTTGATACCAGAGACGATAGCTGGGCTGAAAGTCTATTTTTGGCAAAGTTCTGCTTGATCAATCTTCGCCATCATTTTCAAATGTTTCATTCTCGTACTCATCTTCTATCTCTGGTGCCAGTTCGACATTGACCGTAGGGTTTTCCGTTGCGTATGAGATCTCTTCGCGATCGCAAAGGTTACCGAGGCACGCATTATTCTGCGCACAACCGGTCCCATTGACCGTCTGCTGTTCGTTGTTCTCCGTATTACTACTAATCACCTTCTCAATCAGGAATGTTGGCACGGAATCGTTTTCGAAAACTGCTTCACCGCCTTTGCACTGCGTATGAGGATGATGTGCGTTCTGCTCATCGACCGGATCTGCGGCATCATCAGGGTCTGCTTGTTGTGCAACATTTTGTTGGTCTTTAACATAATTCATACTTTGGCCTATTATTTATCGGAAAATCATCGTATCATTAGAAATGTGCTAGGAAAGTACCGGACCTTATATTGCATGGTGTTGGGAACACACAGAGGAGACAGTCAATGATACTTGTTATACTGTTATTGTAGTATGTACACAAAAACGAAACAATCATATCAAATTCTACTAAAACAAGCCAACCACACGGTTACAGTTAGTAAATTACAACATAAAGAACTACTTTTAAATGACTCGTTTGTAACATTAGTTTGTTAGAAGCCGTTTTTGCTAACGCTATGCGTGCTGTTACGGTTAATCTAATAATGCTTCTCGTTAGAGTATATCATCGTTTATATTGCGGTATTTATTCTACTGTTCGTATTACTCTCGCAGTGTATTGCCTTTTCAATTGATTCCTTTTAGCATTATGTAGTTGCTTTAAAAGCTAGCGCACTTTGTTATGCATAGATTTTCTTCTACAAAGATCGCATACCGGAGCAATCATTTTAGCACCGCAGCTAAAACCACGTTTTAGACCACGTGGGTTAATGCGCCAACGTTTTAATATACCAAAGGCCAACGTTTGACACCTCTTAAATAATCCAGAAGATGGCTTTGCAGATTTCTAAGCGATGGTTGATTTTGTAACAATTTGTTTGTCCAATAATCAGCAAGACAGACGTCAGACTTCACATTTCCATGGTGATAAAATTCAGTGATCTTTACGGGAATGTATTTTTTCCAAAGGTTAAATTGATCTTAAAAAATATAGCACACAAAATGTTCCGTTACGTTAGTTGCTTTTAGCTATAAAGTTCAAAGACTTGTTATTGCTGCACAATGCACAACGTTCTGCTGAGACGTAGAATAAACGCAACGACGCCTCGAAAAGCAGATGATTGGATCGGTTTTGGTCGTAGCAAAAATGATTGAGAAAAAAATGGCTAAGTACATAAATTCGTGATGGCCATGAGGCGCCACACAGCGAATCATGCCAGTAGAACTTTTCATACAAAAAACCGCAGAAGGATCACAGATTCACGGGACGCTAAAAGACGACGAGACAGTCGTGGGTTGTATACATAATTTGGAACATTCTTAGCAGTTTCAACTAAAGTCCCACCAGCGGAGAAGCGTTTGCGGCCACGGACTGGTGGAAGTTTAGATCAATTATTCTGACTATTTTCGATCCTCTCGTTTGCGTGCGCTTGCGACTGCGCTACAACCACCACCACCACCACCACCGGGAGCAAAGTCATGGAATCCGGGAGGTGGTGGTGGTGGAGATGGCCGCGAGAGATCGTCAATGGCACAACCGTGGAACGGAAAAAGTACTGCATTGTCGGCGGCCGTCACGCTGGCCGCATCGGTCACACTGTCCATGCTGACCACGTCGTAGATGGAGCTGAACGTAGAAAAGCTACCGTCGAAAATATTGTTCTCCGATTTGGAGGACGTAAGCGAACTGCAGGGGCTGGTGGAGGCCGACGAGGGTGCATAGTGCCGGGTGTCCAGCAGTAGCACGTTCGACGAAGCGTCATCTAGCGTGCCCTTTTTCTTCAGCGGTTTCACACAAATCGCCGTGTCCAACAACTCCTGCGAGCAACAGTTGGTAGGCGTATCGGCTGCACTACTGTTGACCGTGTCGTCATGGCAACGTACACGATACTGCCTGTCTGGGCTGTAGCTGCTGCTGACGTTGGTTATGCTGCTGCAGCAGCTGTCGGCGCTAGTGAGCACCGAATAGGGCATCATGGTGCACATCAGCACAGAAGATGTCGGCAGCATGAGGGAGGGGGTGGTGGAACAACTCGAGTCACACAGGGACTGACGATTCGGCTCACGTTTGTTGTAGCATCCAACGTTCTCTGCTGGGGTACTGGTGACTTGCAGCGAAAGAAGCGATGGCGTAGACAGTGCTTTTATGGCCGTTGGTGAACTACAAGCCTCTGGCTCGGTCGTAAGGCTAGCAGTACAACGTGCACCACAATGACTATCGTTAGCACAAACAATGACGCTGTTGCTGCTACTGCTGCTCGTGGCAGACGAGACTTTGGTGTTAGGTTCAACTGTACATGCTTTGCTGTAACCAGGCGCAGGCACAGGTACGACTGCCACCGGAGGGTTGTACAGGGAAGGAACGGACACAGGGAAACAACTTTCACGACAGTCGAAGCAAGGACTCAATTTACCTGTACTCAAAACCGCTGACTTCGGCAATGCTGGGGGGGCATCGACGGAAGGAGGCATGGCTAGGCTGCGATGGCTGTGGCACGGTGTAGACTTTGTCTCCGGATGATCCTGCAGCGTGAGGGAGTGTATTCCTTTCGTCAGCCTACTATCACACATTCCTTAAAATATTAACAAAACATAAATATTTGCTGGTAAATGCATTTTCATGTTTGCGTGCTCTTACCGTAAGATCTATCCTGTTTTATTTCATCGTCGTGCATCAGTGGACAAATGTCGTCCTCTTGCAGCTCCTCCGGGTCAACAAACGAATCGTCGATGTGTGCGTGATGCTCGTCGTCTTCGTCTTCGCCGTCGTCCTCGTCGTCTACCAGCGACAAACTGTGCGGGGACGTCGAAAGGCCAGTTTGGCTGGAGTAAATCTGCCCATTGTAGTACTTGTCCGGATTCACCTCGTACGGCTCGCAGGGCACGATTTCAGCGAAATTGAACGCCATGGGATTGATTTCCTGCGTCATCCACTCACAGCCTATCAACTGTCGCATGGTGATGCGCGTTTTGGGATTTTTGTCAAGCAATGCAAGCAGAACGTACTCCAGCTCTGGACTTATTTCCTGCGGTATGATGAGCTCCGACTTGAGCGTTTCCTCAATGTCCAGGAAGGGATTTTCGAAAAACATAAGCACGTAAAGCGTCACTCCCAGCGACCACATCTCCAGCTCCGGCCCAGCGTACTTATTGCCGGCCAGCACCTCCGGGCTGCAGTACTCGGTGGTGCCGTAGAAGGTGGAAAATAATTTTCCTTCCTGCATAAACGTGGCCGACCCGAAGTCGATCAGCTTCACGTGAAAGTGCTGATCAATGATTATGTTCTCGTCCTTAATGTCGCGATGCAGAATGTTGAGGGAGTGCAGATAGTCGACGGCGTTCGCAATCTGCCGGAATATGTAGCAACCGAGCGTCTCCGTCATGGCGGGCCGGCGATCGATGAACTCGAACAGATCCATGCCCGAACCGTGCACCTCCATCACGAGCTGGAAAAACTTTTCGTTCTCGAAAACGTCGAACACGGTCACAATGTTTGGGTGCTTCACGTGTGTCAGCAGGTATATCTCCATCGGAATCTCGCGCTTATCGTCGCTCGTGATCATAAAGTTCGAACAGAGCTTTTCCTTCAGTATGAACTTGGAGATGACGAGCAGTCGATCGGTGTTGCGGTAGCTCAGCTTCACGTAACCGTACGCGCCCTTGCCGATTTGCTTGATCGTGGTGTAATGTTTGTTGTACTCCCCAAATACCTGCTCTTCCTCGCACTGCGACACCAGCGACACGGAATTCGGCCGACTTTGGCTCACGGCTGCGCCTCCGGTACCCGGTGTCGCATTCGTGCTCTTGGTGGCCCCCGGACCAAGCGAGTTCTCTATCGTGCTGGTGATGCTGTTGAAGGTGAGCGTTACGTTCGCGTCTTCAAGGTTGTTGTACGACGATTCCGGGTCTCGACTGATCCAAATGCAGTACACTTTTCGGCCGCACGGTAGCAGCTGGTGTGATATTGTATAGATGATGTCAATCACGTTGCCATCGTGGTGTATGGCTTCTCCTCTGTATTTGCCATCTGCATAGCTAGTGCGCTTTGCTGGCACTCCCATCTGCCGTACGATTTCATTGATACCGCCCGCGGAATGGCGCTTATGCTGATCGGGCGTAGAAGTCACTAGCGATCCTCCTCCTTTGGCATGCTCGTATGGTTTTACAAACCGAGGCGTTAACATAATCGGCGGGGCGCTGGCCGGTGTACTGTCTTTCAACAACGCCGAATTGATATCTTCCGATGTGTAGAGATGGCTTTTCGATTCGTTGATGGACAAATTTTTTGGATGTAGTAAATTCATGCACAACGAGTTATCGTTCACAGGGGTCAGTAAATCGCATTCGGTTAGATTGGGAAATTCTTCCGCCGCCAGAACACTACATGAGTTATTGCTAACGCATGATACGGCTAAATTTGAAGAGCAGGCCTGCAAATAAACGGAATGTTTGAGTTTTCATGTTTGAGGATTATCTGAATTCTAAACTCAGTCTTACCTTTAGGTGAATGTTACATGGCGCGTTGTTCGACACATTGCCATAATTCCGATTGTTCTCACTATTATCTACCAAGTAAAGTACATTCGCTGGTACAGGCCCTAAAGGTACCACCTCCGGCTCGGATACGTGGTGTGCATCTTCATTCTCCGTGACCGTTACTACCGTTCCGTGCTGGTTCAGCCCAACCATTTCGGGCTTAGTTTGCTCCACACCCACATCTCCCCCCGGATGTGACTTTCCTTCGATCGCAGAACTGTTGACCGATCGCTTTCCATTGTTGGAAGAAGATGTGAAGTCTAAACAAACTTTCCGAGGCTCCTTGATCGGACTGATCGCATCGCCGGGCGCCTGTTGGATGTCGTTAATGGGATTTTGTAAGAACCGTTCCTTATCGTTCTCCAGTTCGACGTGATCAGTCTCGGTTTCTGATTCATCATTGCAAAGCGAAGACAGCGTGGCGTTTCGACTCCGCGTCAGGCAGTCACTTTCCTGGCCAAAGTTTGGTATAAGCTTCGTTATATGTTCGCCGATCGTTTTTACTTGGGGAAAGCCGAACATCAGCATTGAAAAATGATGATTGCATGATTCTATAATGGAGTTTTCATCGATGACCAGCAATCCTGACAAATTCGTATAGACCCAGATCGTTATAAGATATACGTGCGAATTTGCATTCGATAGGCCACTGTCCGTGGTGTCCGTGCAGGTTTCGTGATGAGAAATCAATAAACACAGGGGAAACGACACACCGTCCTGAGTTTTACCGGTCGCTTTCTGCTTTCTGATATGCTTCGCTATTAGGCTGCTATCCGGATCCGGTAGCTGTATGGCTGGGATCAGCAACACCACATCCATCCCATTGAACTTTTCCACCGAGTCCAACTGAAACAGCGTTAGAGCTTCGTTGTCCCCGGATATGATGTACCCGCTCTTGTCGACGACAAGCTGCGCCACCCTACGCTCAACGGGCTCGGCCACCGCTAGGCACCGCTGGCCCTCGTTGTCAATCTGCCGCACCCACAAAGAAACGGCCACATTCTTGTCGTACTTGGTGCACAGCTCTACCACTTTTCCGCTCAAGATGATCACCGTCCCATCCTCACTGTTCAGCTGCCCTTCGGCCAACGCGGAAGCATGCATTTTGTTCTTGTTCAATAGCAAGGTGGTGAACTGCATTTCGCACAGCTCCCGACTGCTGTAGCCAAGGAGTTCGCAAGCATTTCGGTTCACGATCAAAATTTGGGACGTTTTAGAATCTATCGTGAAGACCGCTTTGTTGGGATTGATGTCACTCTTTGGCAAACGACCGAACGAATCCGACGTCGATGCAATGTACGAGTTATTGTACGGGGAGCCAACACCGTGCGAATAAAAGCCACTCTTTGGACGGAAAGCAGTGAACCTCACACCGTTCGATCCGTCCACCCGCACTCGATCCATGTTGGTGATAGAATCAAACCGCACGAGAAACGGAGACTTGCGCTCGTTTATAAATGCTCCGCTTTGTAGCCGGCTGTATCGGATGGGCCTTTTTCGCACACAAGGGAAGCTTTGGTTCGCTTCGAATGAGTTGCAGAAACTGCTAGAGCCTGGTACCCTGCTTGTGAATTGCCTGAAAGAAAAAACATGCATCGTTAAGGCAGAAGCTTCTTAAAGGTATCATATTATCCAGCACCCACCTTAACTCACTGATTGGTGTAAATGCATTATAGGGTTTCAACTTCAATGGGTTCACATTGGTAAATCCATCCTCCGGGCGGCATCGACGAGAAACGGTCTGCTTTTTACTGGTAGTACAGCAATTTTCTTTCAGAAGTTGTTTTGTTTTCTGGTTGGATCGAGTCACATCTGCCTCGGCGTTTCCAGCACTATACTCAGCACCGGAGCTGCAAACATCCAGGCAAACGATACTGTTCGTTATTACATTCGCTCCGAAATCTACCGAACGTAGAAATAGTTCTAGTGGACCACAAATATTGCTAAATTCCCGTGGAATAACATTGTATGTAGAATGAGAACATGACAGTTGATGGGGGATCGAAAATCGATGCAGTGATCGTACCATTGCGCATGTACAAATGATTTGGAAAAGAAGACATCTTCGTTTGAAATTCTACCGACTCGCTTACCTTTCCATTGTTAGAAACAACGTACGGCCAAACACAGAGACTGAAAGCCTTCAAAAACGTATTTACTATGCGTATCTGTAGAACCTTAACTGCTCGTCTTCAAGACTGATTATTCAGCAGCAAACTGGAATCGTTCAAAATGGCTATTTTTCAAATCAAAACATTCAGCACGCTGTCAAAGCGCTTGCCCCTTAGCCCAAGGTATATAACTTGCACACCTTCAGTGATAAACTTCGAGAAATGGATGACGTTCAATTGTTTCATAAACAACACTCTAGCAAAACACTAGGAGAGAAACACACGAACATCGATTGTTCGGCATAAATTTTTTATCAAAAAAGAATTATTTACATTATTTTTGCAGTATTCGCCACAATAGAATCCTGTTAGTTTGAACCGCATCCATAGTTTGTGAAAGTGTTTACATTTTCGACCGAAGGTAGAGGAGTTAAAGGGACGCGTGTGAGCAATGGCAGTAGAACCGATCAATTCCAGAGTTTACGTTGGAGGCTTGGGAGACCAAGCTACATTGCAAAATTTGGAAGAGCTCTTCAAAGATTTTAAGCCGTACCAGGACCTATCGTTGCTGCGTGGTTTTGGGTTTATTCAATTTCACGACGAACAGTCCGCACAGAAAGCCATTAAAGCCATGAACGGAAAAGTGTTCAAAGGGCGGAAGCTGAATGTGAAAATAGCGAATGATAACCGGGCGAAAAAAGGTCTGCTGCCCAGAGGCCATCCTGCATCAGGACCAGCTACCAACCGCGATCGCTCGCCAATCGATGGTGCGTTGCTGCACGGTAGACCCGGAGATCCGTATGGCCATGCGGTGAGCAAACGAGGATACTTAGCCCAGCCATACAGTGTGGCGGACTTGAGTAGTGTCTATCCGGAGACTACTATTGGGCCGGCACCTCACCGTGGGGCTGAGAGCAATGACTGCGAAATCATTGTTGTTACCAAGGAACTCACGTAAGCGAAAACGAAAGCCAACATGGGTCTGGTCACTGGTCAAACATGATTGAACATCTATTGTCTTTGGCAGGGCTTACGCGGAAAGCATTGAGGCACGACTGAAACGCGCCGGCATGACCGTGGATCTACTGTTTCCTAACAATGATGTTCCCATTGGAAAAGTACTCGCTAATAGAGCATCGCAAGGCACCTTTTATTGCATTGTCATTACTCCAGAGAATCAAGAACGAAACAGCATTACCGTGAACGTATTGTACGGTATCCCAGCAGAGCATCGCAACATGCCAACCGAGGATGCTATTAATTTTATAATTAAAAATTTTGCGGAAAAACAACGACAGGAACGCGCACCACAAATGCCGGGTCATACTTTTCACCTGGGTGGAACTCCCGCACCGCAACCTGTACAACCGTTGGAACTGCACAGTGTGCCACCTACCCAAGACAAGCATCCGGAAGCGGTGCAGAACATGATAAATCTACTCGCTGCCAACCGGCCCCTGACAGTGCTCCAATACGAACGGCTTATAAAATATCTAACGGAACGCAAGGAAACCCAAATACGGCTTGAATTGGGTGAAGATGTCGATACTACCACAGCGTCCGCATTGATACCTCCCATCATAGTGCCGACAAAGTCGAAAATTGAAACAGAAAGAGAGCTTCAGAAGAAGATTCTTGATATTATGAACAAACCATCGATAATCGGGTTTGCCAAGTCGTCCAATACATTCGACCATGTATCAAGCGAGGGCAAATTTAATTCAACTTCGCTGCCCACATCGGTCCTTCTGCATGACGTCAAAGTTCAACGCGCTCTGGATACGCTGCTGCAAAGCCAGCTTGGCCATTTCAATAGCGGATATAGGATTTAAGATCTGTTCATTCCTCACATTTTCATTAAATAAAGGCATGATCCATTGACATAGCAAATTATAATTAAAACTTTCATGATTTTCGAAACCGACAGTCAACCGACGTAGCTGTCAACTCAAAATGGAAATTACTGTCAGCATATGGTTACGCTAACGGTTTGGGTACTACGGTGCTGCTTAACGCGCCTCATTACGGCACAAATCATTAACTGAACTCCTGCGCACCGTTGACGTAAACGCAGCAGCAAGTTGGAACAGCTATCAAAGCCAGCTACAGATTGAGGAGTGCATTTTACTTGCAGGTGAAAATTTACAAGTTTTAAATGCAATTGCTTTCCTAATTGAATATCAAGTGTTTGAATAGCACGTCGTGTGCATGGTGTTGCATCACGAGCCAAAGGTTAAAGTGGTAGCACCCGCGGTGAAATATCGTAGCCATTCGAAGTAACATTCATGTAGCAAGAGACTCCTCTAGTGGTAACAAACTAATCGAAGCAGTGAATAGGAAAAGTAGGGAAGGAAGAAGCACCATAAGCAAAAACTCATTTGAGATTCGTACGAAATGATGGAAAACTTACCTTCCGTGTGAACATTAGAGTGATACGTTTAATGTGCGCTGCAAATAACACGCTGTGTTCAATCAATATTACGTCAATATATTGTTTAATCAAAATGTTTTTTTTCTTTTTTCTCTGAATGCTTGCAGCTTTTAACCAAAGCATCGAACCTGGGGGGGTAGTCGCTGGTAATATTCTCTATACCCCTGAAGAAAGTAAATTGAGCACATTAAAAGAACCCAAAGTGTGAGCACGGGATTGTGAACAATAAAACGAAATAATGGCTGTAACCGCACTTGAAACCTATCTGTTCGATATGGAGTAATGTTATCCAGCCTCACTATTGTGGCAGCATATACGACAGTACTGTGCTGTTAAACAACAAACATCGGGCAACGCAACGGTAAATCAAACTCATCTCAACAAAGCACTCGAAAGCCCAAAAACCTAAGCTAGGCAAATAGTGATGATTGTTCAGGAACCGGTGCAGGTAAGTTTTCTGCTATATCAGGAACCAAAGAGGTGAAAATCATATTCAATTAATTTTCAAACACTTTTTAACCCTTTTAAGGCCGCAATTTGGCACTGCTTGAATCATTACGACTACCAGGATGCAACATTCCTTGCGGAGAGACTTTGTGCAGAAGGTGAGCTACGCGTTTTATTCCCGCGAAGGGTATCAAGCTCTAACTAAATGTTTGCTTACCTTTTTTGTAGCGGAATCCGAGGAAACTATATTCCTGCTGGCTACATGCTACTATCGTTCCGGTCAAAAACATCAAGCACACTGGCTGCTTTCGAAAAAGAGCGTCCGTTCGACGCAATGCCGTTTTCTACTATCCAAATGCGCGTTTGATTTGAAAAAGTATGTTTCTGGTTCTATGGGGACCCGGTTTTCACTTATGGAGGTATAACCACGGGTCTTTTGTTTTATCTTTGTTTTCAATTCTAGATACTCCGAGGCCGAAAATGCACTCATAAATGATGACCACCTCAGGCAGCGGCATTTGGATGAAATTGTAAAAGAGTTTGGAGACATCGCGTGTTTTGCGCTTGAGTTAGTCTCAAAAATATGTCAAAAGACTGAACGGAGTAAGCTTGCCAACGAAGCTAGCCGGAAAGCGGTGAAGCTAAATCCCTTCCTGTGGCAGTCATTTGGTGATCTCTGCAACCGCGGTGAAAAACCGGACCCGGATAGCGTGTTTCAGCTGACCAGCACCGATATCTTTCAAACGTGCCAGGGGCATCAGTATAATTCGATGGTTTGGTTCGGCAACGGTTCCACCATTATAGATAGCTCGGAGTTGATCAGCGCCAATGCAGATAATCCCTCGACCCCAATTGACCAGTGTCTTACGCAAAACCTAAACACACCAAACAATCTAAATCATCCGGGTGGGCCTCCCGGAGCCGGGTTAGGTCTTGCACCGTGCGTACAGCCCGTTGGATTACAGCAGCAAAATTCCTCGTACTTTAATAGTTCCGTCTCGTCGATGCGCGTCGGTGGTGGAAACCTCAGCGTGGACGACCAGACTCCGACGCATGTGTGCTCCGATCTGAATACGCCATTCCGTAGGCAGCAGTTTAAATATTTGTCAGCAATAAGCCCTTCGACGCCTAGCTTCGGCATACTGCCCATTGTTAACACACCGGACGAACCGGTCGCTTTTCTGCTGACACCGTCGCCTCAGTTACTGCTTGCTGGAAGTGGTACGCCCACCGGGCCACCGGTTGCACAGCCCACGATACAGTTTGCTGCGGGTACGCCACCGCCGCCAGGCCAGGGATTGATCGGTGACGGTGCGGCAGGCGATCAACAAGCTGTGGGTCCAAATAGAAAAATAGCCCTTTTGAATAGCAACAAGAAAATGCGCCGACATCATCACAGCAACCTGGGCACGATGGGAAACATCATCAACCGCAAGCACGAGTCGCCCCATCACCCACCGCAGGCGGCCATTCAATTGCTTCAGCAACAGAGTACAAACACGAAACCGATCGTTTTCAGCCAGACGGGAAATCAATTAACAACCCCGCGAACCCCGAACACCACCGGCGGAACTCTCCAGCAGGGTCAAAACGTGCGCCGAAGTTCGCGACTGTTCAGCAACAGCAACTCGGTCAAGGAAAATGCCAAGAGTCCGCAGTTGAACAATAAGTTTGTGGCACCCCGGTCGCCTCCGAGGCGCGCCAAGCAGCGCATTTCGAAGACAATCAACAACAGCGTCACGACGCTTCTGGAAAACATCCCGGAAAAGAAGAGTGGCGGAGGCGATGTGCCGGTAAAAGAGAAAATAGAAACAATTACCTCCACGGTAGACGACAGTGCGAGCCTGCTGAACGAGAAGGTCCTGCTGAACAACAGCATTAACAGTGCGCAGCGGATGGCTCAGCAGGTGCTGCAGATGAAGAAACAGAGTGCCGACGGGCTGATGGCGTTGCTGCGCGAGCTCGGCCATGGCTATCTGAGATTGCAAAACTTTGAGTGTGAGAAAGCGATCGAACACTTTTCGAACGTTCCGCTGCACCACTACGAGAGCAGCTGGGTGAAGAGCATGATAGCGCTCGCCCATCACGAAATGCGCGAGTACGAAGCGGCCGCGCAGGTGTTTCAGGAAATCCACGAGCGCGAACCGCACCGCTTGCAGTACATGGAAATTTACAGCACCGACCTGTGGCATCTGCAAAAGGATGTGGCGCTCTCGGCCCTGGCACAGGACCTCATGGCGCAGGATAAAACGTCACCCATCACGTGGTGCGTGGCAGGGAATTGCTTTTCGGCCCACAAAGAGCACGAGACGGCGATCAAGTTTTTCTTTCGTGCAATTCAGGTCGACGAGGAGTTCGCCTACAGCTACGCGCTGCTTGGCCACGAGCTGGTGATGACCGAAGAGCTGGAGAAGGCACTCTCAATGTACCGATTGGCGGTATTGCATCATCCGCGGCATTACAATGCATGGTTCGGCATCGGAACCGTGTTCTGTAAACAGGAACGACACGAGCTGGCCGAACTGCACTATCGGCGCGCATTACAGATCAACCCGCGGAACTCGGTCATCATGGTGCATATTGCCGTGATGCAGTTTTTCCTGCGCAAGACCGATCAAGCTATACGGACGTTGAATGCAGCGATCGCCTTGGACCCGAAGAACCCGCAGTGCAAATTTCAGCGCGGTTCAATGTTCTTCATGCTGGGACGGTATCACGAGGCGCTCAAAGAGCTGGAAGAACTGAAGCAGATCGTGCCAAAGGAAGCGATGGTGTACTACTTGATGGGGAAGATTCACAAGAAACTTGGCAACGTCGATCTAGCGCTCATGCACCTAAGCTGGGCCACCGATCTGGGCTCCAAGGGAGCGAACAACCAGATAAAGGACAACTTTGATTCCATCATACGAACACAAGATGGGGACATCAGCACCGTGGAGGGACCCGGTGTCGGTGGTGACCCGGCCGTGGCGACTGAAGAAGGATCCGCTGAAGCAGGCCCATTACGAGACGATGATAACGGCCGAAGGGATGATCAGGTGGACGGTAGTGCGGTGGTAGGAAGCAGACACGATCCCGAAGTCGGAAGTAGTAGTATTGATCCGGACTATTCGTTCGGTATCGAGCAGGTTTCTAGCGATGATTCCACAGCCGCTGTCAGTATGCGAAATGAGTCGCTAGATATAATAGCGAATAATTTTTATGACAGTGATAGCTACTAGGTGTACAACTAGCTTCGGGGCTCTCTAGCGCGGGCGGAGGCCCTTCAGTTCTTACACCAGTCATCTACGAGTCATAAGCGAACGTTGCTGCTGCCTCAAAAGCGTGTGATCAATGTAGCATACTAACCACGGTAAATGCGTAAATTTCTTTGTATGTTGCCCACGTTTCCCTTATATCTCTGTGTCTTGGAATCTGTGTTTTCTAGTAATCTATTCACCGTCTGAACATGTATATGGATTTAAGTCATTTTTTTTCTTTCTGTTATTCCTTTTTAAGAGTAAGTTACAGGTTATAACCAATTCAGTTTATGTAAACCCACCAAAATATATATAAAAAATGAATAAAGTGCCGGATAATGAAGGAAATACTCAGTACAACGCAGAGCTCGGGAGGCAAATCAATCCGAACAGCTTGGATGGACATCCGCCACACGTTATATATTCATGTTGCCACAAAATGATAAAAAACACGCACAATATATGAAAGATAGGTGAACCTATAAAATTTATCCATAAGATTTATTTTGCATAGCTTTCGTTTGTTAGTTTTATGATCATACATTTTATAGCTAGAATAACGAGCTTCGTCCGGTGCATGAATACAGCTTCGCTTATCAAGCTGTTGTATTCACAGTCGGAAAAATAAACAAATTCCAACCTCTCACAGGCGAAAGGATTTCGTACGTAGCGAGTGAAACCCCCGACGATCGATTATGCCCGACCCAACGCACTCATAAAACTGATTTCAAGTGGAGTGATTGTGCACCGGAGCGTATTGTTGGACTGAGTGAAACAATCTAGCAGAGCGCAACATAAATTTATGTACAGACTACCATCATTGCCATCATCGTGTCGTGGTCGTCATCGACGAGTAGGCATTAACATAATCTGGCACTTTGACCATTCCAGTGCAAGTGTGTCAAGTTGTGGCCGGTTTAAGTTGAATCTTCGATTAAAGATTTCTCCTCAGTACTTTATGCAGTAAATACGGGGGAGAAAAAATCGCGTAGAAAATACATTTAAATCGAATTTAAGCACATGAACGTGCTGAAGGGCGCATTATCGGTGGTCAACCGTGTGATCGTGTCACGAAGATGCAGAGAGAAGTCATCATGCGCCACTTATTGTTGTCGTTAGTCTGCCTATGCTCCAATCCTACCGCAAACCCATGGGTCTTGGGAATGGGTACGGTGACGCAACTACGGTTTCCTTACAGCCATGCCAATTTTAGCATCAATCTGTATAAAGTAGGTACATCGACGGTGGTACGACGCGCAAAATATAGGATATATATGAATCGTGTTCATTTTCAGGCTGCCTTCAATCCGGAACAAAACGTGGTGGTTGCTCCTTTCACGCTTCAAAATAGCGTCGCCATGCTGTATTCGATCGCAACCGGCACTACGCGCGATCGGTTGCGGGACGTTTTCGCTTTGCCGGCCAATTTTACCGAATTTATCGTCAATCAAAAGCTGCTCCACTTCATGCTCAGCGACGCTGGTGGCTCGGAAGGATTTCGAATGAAAAATCGAATGATCCTTAACGGGTTCCGCGAGGTCGACTCTCGCATGCGTGACATCATGCTGGAAGATCTGGACACCGTGCTGATGTATTTCGACTTTGCGCAGCGTGAAGGAGTTGTGCGGCGTGCAAACCACTTTCTTAGCATGCACACAAACGGTCTCATCAGGGACACGCTTTTCCTAGGCGATGTGCCAAAACAGCTACAGCTAATTCAACTGAGTGCAGGATCGTTTCATCCACCGTTTTCCAGCGTGTTCGATAAGCAGAACACGATGGCGCGTGACTTCCGGTCTGGGTGGATAGAAAAGCTTTACCAGGCCACTACCATGTACAAGGAGGGTGACTTCCGATTCGCCCGCATCCCTGAGCTGGAAATAGAGGTCCTTGAACTTCCGTTTCAAGCACGCAGTGACTCGGCCCTATGGATAATGTTGCCGGATCGCGACGCAGGCCTAGAGCGGATCGTCAAGGCCCTGGAGCCGGAGCACTTTGATGCAATTCAGGCGCATTTTAGTACCAAACGCGCCAGCATCGTCGTGCCCGTGTTCTCCATCAAAACGGAGTTCAATGCAACGGAATTCCTACGGGATACCATCGGACTAGATGCATTGTTCCGGCTGCGTGAGTTGCGGTTCTTTGACGATCACGATTCATCGCTGGCCACCATTATACATCGGGCAGCAATCTCCGTTCATGAACGATCGGCTGAAGCTGGTGGTGTGGCTACGGTACACAGCTTCAGCAAACGGAGCACCCAGGCTGCCTATCAGTTCTACGTTGGTCGTTCATTCTTGTTCGCGTTAATCAAACGGTCTAGCAAACAGATTCTGTTCTTAGGGCACCTTTATAGACCGCATGATATGGTAGAAGTATGAGTGTACTTTTCTAATAAAGAAATTATATTTAGATCAAGCCAAAACCGTTATCACTAGTACGTTAGTGTGACTATCATTTGCACATCGATATGGGGTTGTACTTCATGTAAAAAGTCTTCCAGCTAACGTAATTTTCAAATTCTCAAGGTTTCTTTACACAATTGTGCACAAGGTATACAAGATTCAAACGTGAATGTAGGAAAAATGCTGCATTATTTCAGTCAACCAGATTTTAAAACCCAAAAGAGCTCGACTTAATGTGTAATTTTTCCTATTTGCATCGAAAGGTCAGCGTTTTCGAGAGAAAAGTTTAAATTTTCGTGTAAAAAACAAGAACGTCTCACCGTATGACGTTGTTGTCATCCTATCATGATGATAAACAAATCGAAATCTGTACGCAGATAGGTACTGCAGAGGAAAATATCCCATGGCTTCCAGCGTTGCGGACAGTTCTTGTGTCGAAAAACCGGAACCAAATACATTACCGGGGTGTATTTTCTGTAAAATTGCGTCAGGCAACGACCCAACCACCGCAATAGTGTTTCAAAATGAACGAATTTGTATTTTTAAAGACATTCGACCGGCGGCTGAATTCCATTTTCTGGCCATTCCGAATCATCACGTAGAAAACGTGAAGTCGCTCACCGATGCTGATAAGCCTTTGCGTAAGTCCATTTAAATGTGCAACTCATTCACTGTTTGACTGTTTTACATTTACCTTTTTCCAGTTCGAGAATTGAAACAAGAGCTAGTGGCCGTTCTACGGGGTAATCAAATCGAACCCACAAATGCTTCCTTTGGTTTCCACATTCCTCCTTTTACAAGCGTAAAGCATCTCCATATGCACGCAATCGCACCTGTTACGAGCATGGGTCTGATTTCTAGAATGATATTTCGACCGAATTCCATGTGGTTCAAAACGGTAAGGTGGCTGCAAGAACCTAATGTGGCTTACTAATATATTCATTCGCATTTTGCAGGACGATGCTATATTGCAATCCCTTTCAAGTAATGCTGCCGCAAATTTGTAAAACTCTTTCCAATGCGTTTATAGGAAACGGTTTCCAACTTTCTTCTTTGTCGGAATAAAAAGTTGACACTGAGAACTGGTACTGATAAGATTTATTTACGATTACAGATTACGATCTGTTGAACATAAATAGACGTGATGAGTTCACCCACCTTTGCTTCATAAGCATTGATTGGCTATTAAACTTTGATAATATTGCACATATTCACCACATAGCTCGTCTGAAATGAAATGTTTGCCAGTTTAATGTCTTAGGACTCTTAAAACATATTTAGTTATCATACTTACGTTTCAAAAAGTCCGGAGATCCTCGGAGGCGAACATTTTTCATCTGGAAAAAATTGTAAACGGAATGGAAAATCAACGGGTCGTTAGTCTTGCACGCAGCCTCCAGATATTTTCTTGCCGGCAGGGAATCTGCCCCCGGCATTTGTTTCGCCAGTCGCAGTGCATCTATAATTTGACCTCTTTCTAGTAAAACTTCCAGAATGATCTCGTTCGCATTTAACCGTGCCAGCATGTCGAGAGCCATTTGCGAAATGATGGGATAGTCCACGTTAGACAGGGACAGTAGAAAACATGCCAACGCCTTCGATTCGTTTAACGCCGAATATTTTAGTAGGAGCTGCAGCGTATCGAACTGTTTGTGGTTCACCAAATCGATAAGAAGGGTTTTGCTCAGCTCGTGATTTGCTGTGATGCCATGCCGGACGAGTGAGTTGAGGTAGAGCAGCAGTATTTTACCCGTCTGTGGTGCATCGATTATGGTGGAAAATACGGTCGTGTACATGTCCGCTTGATCAATGAGCACGCGAGGCGTCACTGGGGCTTTTATAGGGGACTTTGCCAATGACATCATCGCCATTTGACTCTGCAGCTCATTGTCCAGCACACCTTTGTATAGGGCGTTAAGTTTGTTAAAAATGTTCTCGATCACTGGCAGCATGGTGCCGCTGTAGCTGATGCTCATGATCTCTTTCAGCACGGAGAGTATAACCGTTTTCCCATCCGTTCGCTGCAACAGGAACTCTATCAAACGCAACCGGTCCGTGATGAGCGCACATAGAGCACTTAATTTTAGCTGCACAAACCAGAGACAGCCCAATTTAGAATCTATGACAATATTAGGTTGAAACAGCACCCAATCTTTCGTATCTAGAAAAAAGAGAATATTTGGTAACGAATGCCTTCGTTTTGAAAGTAGAAAGATTTTTCAACTTACACAATTCACAATTCATAGTTTTCCCGTCGAGGGATATGCTTGGAACTTCAAGCTGAAATGGACGAATGGGTTTCGCTGGAATGATCGGTGAATGAATAACCGCCCCGGTACCTGGCTCGGTTTCGCTGCTGCTCAGTGCGATGTCGAACAACATTGACGTTGCTGTAGCTTGATGATGAACAATTACAACATCGTCGACAACATTCATTGCAAACCGTCCACTTTGTCCCAGTTTAAGGATGTGTGATTTTTTCGGTGCCAAGCCGGGCCCATTCAAAAGATAGATGACAACTTCGAATGGGCGATTCGGTGGTTGCCTCAAAATTAAAATTGCATTTATTCCATAGAGCTGTGCCAACGTTACATCTTTGCCCATGCATCCTTGGTCGATACCCACTATAAAGAGAAGAGAAAACCCAGTTATTTTATACCACCAAACCATTGATTGATTCCATTGGCTTACATTCCAGTCTGGGCAGTTTTGTAATGGTTGCAGGTTTTAGTATTATGGGCGTGAGAATTGTTCCCATATTAGAAGAGAGCAGCGCAAACTTTGAACTCGGACAGTAACTGAACCAGTTAACTGTTATATTGAGGGACTTGACGGATTTCAGTGACCGTTTTTCAAAATTGACCAACAAAATTTCGACACCAACGTTCGTGAATAATGCGACCTGGCGCTCCTGGACCCATACAAAGCCGTAAATTACGTTCTTTCCTTTGAAAACCAGGATTTCTTGAAGATTGGGTCGGTGGTTGGGAAGGAAGCTGATGAACTCCACCGATGTTTCATTGCGCTGCACTGCCAGGACCTGATTTTCGATGGAGAACTTGATCGATCGAATCTGCGCATCGGGCGTATCGGTGGAATGCAGGTCCATGCAAAATACAAAGTTTTCTCCATCTCTCGCTCCCTTGACTACGACACCCGTGGCTCCACCCGATCGTACTGCAATGACCTGAGCAGAGGAGTTTGTGTTGATAGATTTTGTTGCATGCTGGCCAGACCAAGCGATTAAATACCTGTTGTTTAGCGTCATCGAAAAACACATTCGTAAGCAAACCGGTGCCATCAAATCGTACAGGATCTGGCGATAATTCCAAATAATAATGCTGTAATTCTGTGCCCATCTTGGAGACAAGATTGAATCACGAAAGTTTATCAAAATCAAAACATCACCTTTGACATTCCGCAATCAGTTTCGGCAGAACACCAAGGTTGCTCCGGAAAAGCTGCTTGCTGCCGCACTGCTTCGTTCAAGCAACCTTACTCATAACACTAAAAATTTGAAAGTTTTACTAATTTTGTAACTTTTGTAACATTGTAATTATGCCAATCTTTCTACAACTCATCCTGAAACCGAGAGAATAACTTATTCATTGCAGTGCATTGCTTTTGTAACCAAATTTATTTCAATCTACCATAAAGTATAAACAGATTTAAACCAGGAGATCGTGCTGTCAAAAGTGGAATGTCCGGCTACTTTGGCAACGAGGTTTCGCATCGTTTGTTTGGGTTTCAATTGGAATGCGGGTGTAAATAAATCCAATCTCGGCATTTTACCACATAAAATGGATGTTCTGTCGCGGCCAGCGGAAGAATTCGTAAACGATGGAACGGTGGAGGAGCTCTGGGCAGTGAAAGCAGTCGATCACGCAGAAGTACACTTCAATCTCCTGTGCAGCGTGGACCCCCGGCTGCTGCGTCTCACCCCCTACGATGACGAGATATACGAACAATTTCGACGAATGTTTCCAGACATGAACGTGCAAGTGATAAACGAAAACGAACTCAAAAGTCCAGAAGGGAAAGCTAAGTGGAGAGCGTACATGGAAAAGTTCAACCGCCTGGAGGACTACAGCTACGGTACATTGCTGCGGGCAAACGCGGACGAAGAGTTCCGACCCGAAAACGCAATCCTGGTGGTGAGAATTCAATTTTGGGCCATTGAAATTGCTAGAAATCGGGAAGGACACAATGACTCCATAAGGAACAAATTCCGTGGATCGATCGCCAGCAAAGACACTGAATAAAGCGCCTTTTTGTCACCTTACCACGATTTCGGATCGGTTTTTGTTTTTGTATGCACATGTGCTCGCGTTTCGTTTGTAAGTATGTTAATCTATTATCTGTTTTAGCATATTCTGCGGATTTGCGCGGAGTTGCTACAACCAAGTTTACATCGAACCGAAAAAAGTATATCGCACAGAATCACCAGGACTGTCTTAGTCCCGTGGTTTAGGCATGCAGTTCTTGGGCTTGCTTCTTTTCGAGTTTTACTTTTCGCGTAAGCAATCTCTTCTCGCGTTCGTATTCCTTCAAACGCAGGATATAGCTGGAAGAAGCGAAAGAATAATCAGTTGGATTATAGTTCGAATTCTACAGGTTGATTCGCGTCTTACTCGTCGTATTCGCAGTTCAAATATTCATGTTTCTCGTGGGCGCACTTGTACGCCCATGGCCAAACATCACTTCGACACGCACGATACTGGATCAACTTATGGGCACAGTAGTCCCGAGCCTCCAAAGGGATTTTGGCAGCTTCCATTTCCTCTTCGGTGGCAATCATGACTGAAAAATAGAACATAATGTTAACTCTTGTACTCTTATGTTGGTAGAGATTTTAACTTTGTTTTGATTCACAGAGTTCGTCTGGTGCACTGACAAGTCGTTATGTAATTGGTGGTCGTTCCATTGAAATATCCACTATTTTAGGGATTAACCAACAGTTGCTTTCATGCGGAAATGCTTCATGTCGAGGGTGAACCTTGCTCATTGGTAAATACAGCATCGCTTAAGTCTTACCCCGTTCTTTTCTGCCATTGGGAAAACCATGGTTCGGGTCGAAACTAGGCTCCGTCAACGGCACCGGAGTTCCCTTGGGGTTGGTCAAATAGAGCGACACGTAGTTACCCATCCTTACACAGGAGCCCCGTGTTCCTTCGGCAGGAGTCCTGAAGAAGGATCAAACAACAGGTTTATTAACTCTATTTGTGTTGTCTGCTAGCGTAATTTTCACATACTCGAGTTTCTGATTAGGAGTTCGCTTATTTTCGCCAGCGGCTCTCGGGCTGAAACGTCAAGAGATGAAATCATCGAATTCATCGAAGAAACATCGCATGAAAACTTGATCGGTAATTACCGAATCAAATTCTCTGGTTTTGAATGGTTTAAGTTCCTGTTATTTGTATAAAAAATTGAATTTCACTGACCTTGCTATAGAACCATGTAAAACACTGACATTATTAAAAGTCCACAATTTAATGTGTACTCCAGGCTACCTTTCGGGTGATCAAAATATCTTGTCATATTTTGCCAGCAGCAAAAAAAGAGTGCTGCAATGTTTGACGTTTTCGAACTTTCTCTCTCGGAGAGGAATTGAAAAAAAAAGTGTTTTGATTGTTCAGTGAAGTGATGGGAACACCGGATCTTCTTATCTTTCAATCCGAATCCCTATGCTAACCCGGGATATAAGCAGTTCACGACCTTTCCGCGGTTCTTAGTACAAACATTGCAAACTCAAAACTAAATCGAATTCCAATTTGAGCTGTTCAAACGCAGTTCCATTTGAATTCAGCTGCTTTCAGGTCCGTCAGAAGGGGATCTAATGTGAATCGAGTCCGTCAAGGGATCCTCTCTCCTCATATTGATTCTCCCATCACTAGTTGGACGGCTCACGAGAGGAAGACGAAGGAAAAGAAAAAAAGTCATGAAAACGCCGTTCCGTTAATGGCTGCCCGAGAAGGTGTCGAATGAAAACGGTGAAATTTTACTGAAAAAGTGCTCAAAAAATGTGCTAGCAAAGCTACGCCAAGTGAAAAACTGTCCTTCCAACAGGCCCACGCACTGTTCAAGTGTTTTGCATCCGAACAAGCGACCGCAGCGCACAGGTAACATATTTCCCAAAAAGAAGTTGTCGGTGCCGTCGAGAAGAGTCTGTCGTTTTTTTGTTGCCGTCGTTGTCATCTTCGTTGTTGAGTTTTTTTAGAGTGAATACAATTTTGCTTGTGATTAGTGAAAAATCTGTGCTGGTTGCAGAAGCGACCATCGTAATTCTATTACTTTCGAAGTGGCTCGATTACACGGTCGGAAAGATGTGATCCGTGCGTGTCCCTAAGAAAAGAAGCCACCCTTTGAGGGGGGGTAGGGTTGAATAATTCCACTGCTCCTTCACTCCATGTGTGTTCCTGTGTATGTGCCTGTGTCGTGCAGGGTACGTTGTCTGTACCTGCGCCGGTATTTTACGAATTTATGGGTGAAATGCTGAACTAATGTGTAATTCGCGATAATTCGTTGATGCTTGAAGTGATGTGAATTTATTCTACCAATGTTGCAGCGACGCGAATATTGATGGATGTTCAATGAACCCCGTTAGCGGTGGCCAATGCGTGAAATGTGACTTGGGTGTGGATAGTCCCCAAAACCAGTTTTCATGGCATTGCCCTGTTCGGTCCCTGGGATCCTATAACCTTGATTTTGGCAAGAAAATACAGATGCGAATTGTACATAATGATTGACCCTAATGATACATGTTTGTGAATCAGAGATGCATCGATGGTAAGCAAAGTCGCTTGTTCAGGTTGGTTTGTTATGCTGCTTATGAAGAGTTAATTTTGACGATAAAGTAAAAAGCAAATTGTTGCTTGTTCGACGATTCGACCGGGTGAGTCCGATAATTGGTTGCTGAAAGATCTACTGGCCGCAACAGCAATCGCAATCATACCAAGATGCTGACGATGCTTCAGCTCTGTGAATCCAGTAAAAGTGGAGCCTCAACAGTAAGCTCCCCTGCTACGTTGGTCTCAACTCGCGGGATTGTTCTCCAGCGGCATCGCGTCTCTCTAGAGAGACTGGGCAGTACTCCGCAACCGCATCGGATTCGGATGATGATTGGGAAACTGTCAGTTGCGATGGACAGTCATCAAACAAACACACTTAGTCCCTCGTAGTCCGCCGGAAACTGGGCAGGAAAATCAACCCTTCTGGTGTGCCAAGTGTCGACGAGGGCACCAGCTAGAATCGGCACTGGAACTCCTGCTTCCAAGTCGATCTCAGGTCATCGTCCGGATCGGTTGAATGTCGACATCGATGGCTCTCTAGGCTGATTTTAACATGAGAATTGTACCACTTCGTGTTTTTCAGAGAACCATCGCGTATGTATTATTCATTTGTGCAGATTGAAATGCAATGCGAACCGAATAATGATATACGAAACCGAATAGCGTCACTCCATCTCGTACCTCCTGCTTTGCGCCCTTCGCGGAATATGGGGAGTTGGTTGCTCTCCGGTTGCATCCGGCGCTCCACTTGAACAGAATGTTGGGTATGGCATACGGGTTACTGGTTGACGCGGTTCCATCTCCCCAGGAAAGGGTAGTTGTGAGTACAAAACAGACAACCTGCTGGACAACACCGGCGGCAGCGACGTACGCAAAGAAATGGCGCACTGTATGCGACGACATGGAAAGTGCAAGCGTACCACAGAGGAACCTAACTATTTCATGGACGTACATGCTACATACATACAGATAATGGGGGGGCTGTGATGATTGCCCGGTTATGTGTTTTGTATTATTAATCATGTACACACGTTTGGAGCTTTTATTTCAACAAGTACATACAATTAAGAGCTCATCCAATATCGATTGCCCGAAGAGTCAGACGTGCCCAGGATTAACTAATCCTGAATTCATTAATTAAGATCAATTGCACTCAATATTACTTGAACAATTTATCTTGGTTGAATAGAACCACATGCTGTCTTCAGTGGGTTAACATTTTAAATATTTTCTATTTTCCTGCTAAATCTGTACTGTTTTTGATGGAATCATTTTAAACTTTACTTCGGAAATTGTACCAATTCCGGCTTTAAATGAAATTATTTGGTGTTTTGAAAAGGAGCGAGCATAACGTGCTCTACATGTTGAGATATTTTCGCATAGCTGCAGAATTGGAGAATGCGCATGAATGAAATATAACTCGCATGTACAAAACGAACACCTTTCTACTCCATATGCGGTACATATGGTTTTGTGTGGTGTCATCTCGTCGACTCTGGAGGATGATCTGATACGAGCTGCTCGAGCTGCCCCCCCTTTCAACATTTTCCCCCAATTTGACGAAAGTCGTTAACTTGGTAGCATGATGCTCTATTTTATTCATTCTGTTATGTTTCCTGCTCTCATACTTTCATTTTTCTCTCTTTTCCCCCTTTAGTAGCATATGGGGTTCTCTCGCCCTTTCTCCTTGTCTCGCACAAAGTTATCGTATTCTTTCACTCTCTGTTTTGGCTCGCCTACTTGTCCCTTTTTTGTTGTTGGTAGTTTTATGCTGGACTGGTGTGTTTCTGGTTGATCCCTGGACCAGCGATTAAAAAATGTTATGTCCTGTTCTTAGTTGGAAACAGCATAATGACCCCCCTTCCTCCTTCTTTCTTTAACTCTTCTCATTTGACGGCAAATTTCTCTCTTTAGTCATTGGTGTTTATTGTGTTGAAAATTGCTATGTGGCGCACGTAATTAAAACATTGATAGGAAATGTAATGATTTAAGTGTTTTTCTTCTTCATAGATAAACACACGCGTGTATGCCAGTGAGCTGGTGGTGAGTTGATGATGGACGAGCTTTGATTCGGTCAGCGGTATTTGATTGTTCCCCGGACCATTCCCCCGAATAGCGAACGATGGATCCAAACGAGAACCACCATTCGCAACCGCCTGCCCTTCCACCAGATGGGTCCGGTCGAGGAGGAACAGGCACTGGCGGCGGTGCAACGTCGGCGGCAGCTGCAGCCGCCGCAGCCGCAGCCGCCGCAGCCGCGTACCATCACCAACAGTACTCGCAGAGCGCTTCCCATCATCTCGCGTCGTCGGGTTACGCGGCTGCCATGATGGACCACCACCATCACCATCAGATGAAGGATCCGTACTATCATCATCCACATCATCATGGACGGCATTACGCCGATCCGTACGCCGCCATGCATCATGGACATGCCAGTCCGTACCACGCACCCACGCATGGACCACCACCGCCGTCACCGTTGGGAACGATCAATCCGTTGCACTCGCAGCATTCCTATGGCGGCCACCATTCGCACCATGCGCATCCGCACCAGAACCCGTACGGTGGGCACCCGGCGTACCATCATCAGCCGACGGCGGCATCGTACTCTGTGCCCGGACCGCAAACGCACCACCCGCATCCGGGCCACCATCATTCCTCGTTGCTTCCACCCGCTGCCGGGGGCCAGTACTCCGCTAACGCCAACCAATCTCAACCTCAGTATTCGACGGCGTACGGACAAGCGACGGATCAGCTGACGCCTGGCGGTGGACACTATGGAACCCATCAGCACCCGCATCAATCCAGCATGCCTCATGCCGGAGGTGGTGGAAGAGGTGCATACCGTGACGGGCAGGATATGCTGATCGGTCAGCCGCATCTGCAACAGCACGATCATGGTCTCATACCGTCGGATCCATCCATGGGAAGTGGTTCATCCTCGTCCGCACTACTCCACCCTCCGACTGGCCCTACGGTTCCAGCGAGTGGTGGAAAGCGAAAAATTGAAATTCTTGACAACATACTAATTAAGAAATCGAAAAACACCTCCCTCGATGGGCTGGGTGATGGGGGTGGCGGCGGTGTTGCGATGGAAGGAGAGGGGAGAGGAGACGGATCCGGTGGTCCTGCTAGCAATATTAATAGTAATAGTAACGGCAACAATAATAGTACGAACACATTCGGAGCACCTTCCGCCACCGATCCGCTGCTGATTGGTGGTTCCGCTGGTGAAGGCACAAAATCGTCGTTTCAGATATCGAACCTGCTCGACGATAAAGGAAGCGGTGGTGCAAAGCAGTCACTTGCGGACGCGACAATCGGACATTATCAAACAAACGCGAGCTCCGAGCGAGGAGGTAGTAAAAAGTCGGAAACATCCAGTAAAAAATCTTCTCATCAGAAAACGCCAAAAGGTGGGGATGCTGCGGGATCATCGAAGGCAGGTAGAGCATCGGCGGCAGCAGCGGCGGCCGCAGCAGCAACAACAGCAACAAATGCGAGTGGATCTGAAACCGTTCCAGAACAACAACAACAACAGCAGCAGCAGCCACAAGCGACACCGCAAAGCATGGACTTTGACATCTCGGAAAAGCTGAAGGAAATGGGAGAAATAAGTGTGAAGCCTGTCTCGAAGACGGATGCGAACGCGAAGAACCAACGTGGTCCCGCCGATTTGGAGTGTGGCGAGGAGATTTCGCTGGAAATCACCAAAAAGGATGCGGCCGCGTTGCGCAAGGTGACGAATCTGCGCAAAAACATCAAGGAGGTGATGGACGATAATCAGCTCGATGCGTCAACGCTGGCCGCCCAGCGGCAGGAGTTGGAGCGGTTGGCGCGTGTGCAGGAGCAGCAGCGCATCATCCGGGAGATCCAGCGGCAGAATGCCCTCGAGCGGCAGACGAACAAAACCGAACAGAAGGTGATGCAGTTCCTACAGGGACACACTTCGATTTTGAAAATTCAACAGCAGCAGCAGCAGCAAGGGCAGCAACCGAGCACTTCCGGAGTGACACCGAGTGCTTCCACGGCGACGACCGAGACACCGGCCAGTTCCTCTTCGACGCCGGTGCGCATGGGTTATGTGAAGAATCCCTTCGAAACGCGTGGTCGTCCGCCAAAGAATCGTCAACTGCTGATCACCTCATCGTCGACGTCATCGTCAGCATCGCAGGCCGTGACACTAACGACGACCGCGACTGTGACCGCAGCGACGACAAACCTAACGCCCTCGGTGAGCATTGCACCGGTGAAGGCGGCCAGTCAGGGCGCATCCGCATCCACGTCGCTCATCTCTTCCACGTTGGCTTCGATTCCGGTGCGCACCTTCGAGGAGATGGTGGACAGTGAGGAGGAACTGGAACCCGAAGAGGAGCTCGAGGAAGAGGAGGAAGACAGTGAGGGTGAAGTGATCGCGCTTCCGGAGAAGAAGGAGATCGTTACGATCGACAGCTCGTCTGACGACGATTGTATCGTGCTGTCGGATGACGACGAAGAGCCGGAGGACGAGTCGGACGATGATCCGCAGAACAGTGGACTGCACGTGAACGACGCGTATAACGTGCCGGACGACCAGGGCCGTGTGGTGATCAACGTGGGGCATGCGGAGGGCGAAGAAGATATCTTCCTGGCACCGCAGATAGCGCGCATCATCAAACCGCATCAGATCGGTGGGGTGCGCTTCCTGTTCGACAACATCATCGAGTCGATCGAGCGGTACGACTCGTCGACCGGCTTCGGGTGCATCCTGGCGCACTCGATGGGCCTCGGCAAGACGCTTCAGTTAGTTTGCTTCTGTGATATATTTTTAAGGCACACCAGCTCGAAAACGGTGCTCATCATTATGCCCATCAACACGCTGCAGAACTGGTTGAACGAGTTCAACACCTGGCTGCCGGAGGACGCCGAGGCGAGCCCGCTGCGCAACCACGGCGAGGTGCGGCCGCGCAACTTCCGGATACACATCCTCAACGACAGCCACAAGACGCTCAAGTCGCGCTCGAAGGTGGTGCTCGAGTGGGCCAAGAATGGCGGCGTGCTGTTGATCGGCTACGAGATGTACCGCTTGCTCAGTCAAAAGAAGATGACGAAGACGAAGAAGAAAAAGAAGAAAAAGGGTGGCGTGGCGGGGCTGGCGGGTGCCCTCGAGCCAGAGGAAGAATCGAAGGAGTCGACCGAGGAGCAGCGCACGATGTTCGACGACATACACGAGGCGTTGGTGAAGCCAGGGCCGGACCTTGTGGTGTGTGACGAGGGTCACCGGATCAAGAACTCGCATGCCAGCATATCGGTGGCGCTGAAGCAGATCAAATCGAAGCGGCGCGTCGTGTTGACGGGCTATCCGCTGCAAAATAACCTGCTCGAGTACTGGTGCATGGTGGACTTTGTGCGCCCGAACTATCTCGGCACGAAGACAGAGTTTAGCAACATGTTTGAGCGGCCGATTCAGAACGGGCAGTGTATCGACTCGACGCCGCAGGACATCAAGCTGATGCGATACCGGGCACACGTGCTGCACTCGCTGCTGCTCGGCTTTGTCCAGCGTCGGTCCCACTCCGTACTGCAGACGTCACTTCCGCAGAAGGAAGAGTACGTGCTGCAGATCCGGATGACCGAGTTCCAGCGCAAGCTGTACAGCGTGTTCATGAACGAGGTCGTACGCACCAAGGCCGTCCCGAACCCGCTGAAGGCGTTTGCCGTCTGCTGCAAGATCTGGAACCATCCCGATGTGCTGTACAACTTCCTCAAGCAGAGCGAACGCGATCTCGATCTTGAGCTGGAGGAACCGGAACCCCCAACACCGGTCAAACCAGGCGAACCCACTCCAAATACTCTTCCAGGGAGCACCGCGGTAGCGCCAGGCGCTGGTCCTTCTACGCCGATGGAAGTCGACGCCAGTGCGGAAACGACGATCCCAACACCAGCGTTACTACCACCAATCCCTCCGCCGCCCGGGAAACCGGGCCGCAAGAACGCCGCCACACCGAAACCTGCAAAGCCGCTGGCACTCAAAAAGGATGGAACACCGCGCAAACCGAGGACACCGAAAAAGGCGGCACTGAACAACAAATCGCAGGCCGTGGGAAAGGATGGCAAAATTGTACCTGCCGCCACGATCAGTCCGAGTAATTTATCCGCGACAGCCGCGAAGGATTCATCCATGACGACGCCAATGCTGATGGATACAGCCTCGTCCATTGCACCGCCGTACCCGAAGGTGCTTGAAAGCGAGTACCCCGATCGGAGCGGAGTGAAACAAGAACAACCGAGTACCCACATGTATCCACATGGTACGGCACAGTTTCCTCCCAGTGAGCCACCGTATCCTGGCGGCGCCTACTCTGCAAGCGGTTACCAAAACTACGGAACCCCGTACGGTAACCAAGGCTCAACGATGGGGATGAACATGGTGGGCCAGCAGGAACAATCGGGTAATGTATACGGCGGTGCTTACGGAGCGACCGGCCAGGACCCTTATAATAGCTACGGTAGCAACTACTACCGAAGTGATTACAATTCATCGTATCGGGGTTACGGTAGTGGGACCGGCGGGAGTGGATACGATCAGCAAAACTATCAGTACAACAACGCAACGAACGCTGTTGAGGGAGGATTAGGTGGAGGTAATCCTTACCCGGAAAACGGTGGCACCGGAACAGACGGCCCTAGTCAGCAACAAGCCAACTATTGGGGAGGCAACACATCCGGTGATCAAACTGCAACGAATGCTTACTACGACCAGCAACAGCAGCAGCAGCAACAGCAACAACAACAGGGACCGGTGAATAATGTCTCCAATGGGGTTAATCCGACGCCTTATCCCGGTTACGAGGGGATTTACGGTGGAACGAATGGCACGAGTGGGCCGCCACAACAGCAGCAGTTAGCTGGAAACGCCGGAAATGAGAGTGATCCACCTTCCATGTATGGCTACGATGGTCAACAGTCGGGTGCCAGCACCGACCCTACTAATCATCCGACGTCATTTCCTAACTATGATTCTGCGTCGACCGTTACGGATGGTCAACCGAAGTGGGATGCTCCACAGGCGACCAACAGTGCCACGGTTGTTCCCTCCGCCATTGACGCTCCTGGCCCAGTAGAGAGCGTTTCAGTTCCCATGGACGGTATACAGGCAGCAACTGCTTGTGATGAGGTTCCTAAAGTAGAAGAACAATTCAGTGCGGCGACTGATATCCCACCGGCCGTTGCAGAACCGCTGACGGTACCTTCTTCAACGGATGTTACCAACGTACCACCAACAACGAACGCTGGTGAGCCGCTAGTCAGTGATAGTTTCCCGCACGATGCCGCTACCATCACCCAAGAGCAAGCGAACGCCCAGTATGCAAACCAGCCATCGCTGGAAGACCTAAACGATCCCGTGAAGCCTGATCTGTCCGGCGAGAAGCCGTCGGAAATGGTTGTCATGGATACGAAAGAGACTACTAGCAAGGATACTCAGGAGAACATGATGGATACCGTAAAGCAGGAGATTAAGGAGGAAAAGGAGGAGGTCGTTGCGGAGAAGGCCAGCACTGTGGTGAAGGTAGAAGACGGGCAGAAGGAGGAAATTGATTTGAAAAAGGAAAACGAAGAGGAGAAATCAGCAGAGAATGGTGAGCAGAAAGCGATCAAGCATGAAATTAAGGAGGAAAATGGTGACATCGTTATGAATGGTGGAGAACCGTTAAGCGACACGAAACCGAAGACGGAAGGAGAAGCTATCGTGGAGGACACCACCACTGTGTCGGTCAAGAAGGAAGAGCCAGAAGTGTGTGTGAAGATTGAAGAGGAAAGCACCACCATCGTCAAGAAAGAATCAGGCGAAGTGAAGGAACCGCTCGAGGAGGAAGTGGTGAAAAATGGTGATGAAGTAGATTTGAAGCAACCGACGGCGAGCTCGCTGAAGGACGTCATTGAGGAGGGGGAGATTGTGGAGCTATCGGAGACGAAAAAAGAACCGGCGGACGATGGTGGCGAGAAGGTATCCGAGAAGAAGGAGCAGCCCGCCGTTGAGGAGGGGGAAAAAGGTGCAATCGATTTGAAAAATGAAGAAACGCCTAAGGAGGAGGATTCGAAGGAAGAAAAGGACGCGCAAGATAAAGACAAGGATTCCCCAACGACGACGGTAGCAGGGGTTGCATCGGCGACGGTGGGCGGAAAGGAGGTGAAAGGCAAGGAAGCAAAGGACGAAATCCCGTACGAGTGGGCTTTCGAGCTGATGAAAGGGTACGTGCCGGATTTGCTGGAAAATTCCCCCAAGATGGAGATCTTTTTCTGCATCCTCGAGGAGAGCATCAAACTGGGCGATCGGTTGCTGGTGTTCAGTCAAAGCCTACTCACACTCAATCTGATCGAGCGATTCCTGCAGCGCAACAAAATACCAGGAACAGAACATTTCTGGTGCAAAAATAGCAACTATTTTCGTAAGTGTCCAGCAATCGAAAGGATCAGTAGGCGTTGGTGTTTTGAATAATGTTTCTATTTACAATGCATATTCGCAGGACTGGATGGTTCAACGGTGGCCCAGGATCGGGAGAAGCTGATAAACGAGTTCAACTCAAACCCAAACATTCACCTGTTCCTCGTTTCGACCCGCGCTGGCTCGCTGGGCATAAACCTGGTCGGTGCGAACCGGGTCGTCGTATTCGATGCCAGCTGGAACCCTTGCCACGACACGCAGGCCGTCTGCCGCGTGTACCGGTACGGGCAGAAGAAGCCTTGCTTCGTCTACCGGCTGGTGATGGACAATTGTCTGGAGAAGAAAATCTACGACCGGCAGATCAACAAGCAGGGCATGTCCGATCGCATCGTGGACGAGTGCAACCCGGACGCGCACCTGTCGATGAAGGAGATCACCAGCCTGTGCTACGACGACGGGGAGGATGGCGAGATAAAGGACTACAGCGAGGACAAGGACAAATTCATCGACATCGTAATGCAGCATCTGCTGGAGCTGCACTCGAAGAAGCTCACCAAGCCCCCGTTCGCGCACGAAAGTCTGCTGATCGATCGGAAGGAGAAAAAGCTATCGTCGGCGGAGAAACGGCAGGCCAGGCGGGGCTACGAGCTGGAAAAGCAAGCCGCCACCAAGCCCGCCTACTCGTACTCGTCCATGGGAACGACCTACCGTGCGATTCGAACGTCCGACGGTTCCATCATACATCGACCCGTTGCTTCGGTAAGATTTTATAGATTTTTTTTTCTAAGCTGTGTATCTCCAACGAACTCTTCCTTTGCTTCATCAGGTACGACCCATGCAGGCGGGTGATGCGAATAAAAACTCGGTTGTCGGTGCGCGTCCCACGCGATGGATACCGGCCGAAGTTTGGCAGAGGCAGGGCATGACGGCGCAAGAAATGACACTGCCCATCGGTAGGTGAAACTGAAAAGATCATCTGATGATCTGTGCAGAGAGCCAATCGGTTTTGCTAACATTTTCTCCTTCTTCTCCTACTACTTCTTCAGACGTCGTGATTCCGACAAGCTCTGCGGACAAATCCAACATTGTGCTGAAGGCGGGCCAGAAGGTGATGGTGCTAAAATCGCCCAAAGGAATCTATATGCAGCTGGAGAGTGGTAAAATCATTGCCATCCGTACTGCGTTCAAGGTAGGCCAAAGTAAGGACGCAAGTGTGCCACCGAAGGGCGTCGCCACGAGCACCACCCCTTCCACTACCGGCGTTCGACGGGCGGGAAATTTGTCGTTCAGTACGGCAAAGGCGTCCAACACGTTGTTGCTATCGAAGAATGGCGGGGGCAGTGCGGGAAGTAGCAGTGGTGCTGGCAGTGCCGCAGACTTTTCCGAGGCAAACTCACTGAGCATCGCGTCCAACTCGGACGATGATGAAAAATCGAACTCCAGCATACTGCCGCTGACGATCAACGACGATGGTGACAGCGAGAAGGAAACGATGAGCGTGGACGACTACCCGGATAAGCCGATGGCGGTGGGTCTGAAGAAGGATGGAGCGGACGGCGCTGTGGAGCATATCGTGAACGAAAAGACTGACACGATCATGAGCAGCGCGAGCAGTACGAGCAGTGGTAGTAGCGGCAGCGGTGTCCTCACGATGCCGAAAACGGCGTCGTTCATGAATTCCTCCCTCTCGAAGCTTGCCGGAACAGCAGCCGGGGAGCCACAAGCGACGGGTGACAATAAATTCCCCACCTCCATGCATTCAAATTACTCGCACGCCGCAACCACAAGCCCATCGGTGTCGCAACCGACCGCCACCGTGACGATCGATGACGATTCTCCTCCGCTGAGGGAAAAGCTGAACTACAAACCGAACCTGGTGGAGCGCAAAACGAAGACGTCCCCGTCGTCATTGAAGAACTATCGTCATAAGGCGAGTAAGGCCCAAGAAGTGGTCACTCCTGCGCCGATCCCTTCGGCTTCGGCGCCAACGACGACAACGAACACCCCTGCAATCCCTACGACGACGAACACCAGTGGTATGGTGTCCAGTATGAACCACACCACAACTGTCGCTTCGTCGAAGATGAACGAACTACCAAACACTCCAGGAGAAAGCTCGGCGACTGTCGGTAGCTACAATACGCCGCCGAATCATGGTAAAGCAAACACCGGCAAAGGCATGCAGCAGCCGACGATGATGGCAAATGAATCGCTGCTGAATAAACCGGCCACGGGGAGCACAACTCCGATGTCTCAGCCGGCTGCGCAAGCCGGCATGGACACGACGTACCCGAACCAACCGATGGGAGCTGGAGGATATGCAACTGGTTCACGATCCACGGGCAAAAACCCTCCGACCACCGAAACATCGACGGCCGTTACACATACTCCGTACGCTGCGGGTCAACCAGCGCAAGCAAACTATGGCAAAGGCCCAATGGCTCAGTCTCAAATGCTTCAGCCACACTCACAACACCATTCGTCGGCTGCACCGTACAACAACAGCAGTTCCATGGGACAGGGTGTAGCTCCGGGTGGTAAGCAACACTCCTGGATGCCGTACGGCTCCGCTTCGTCTAGTAACAACACGATGACATCTCCCGTTGCTGCTTACGGACAACATCATCAGCCAAACATGCATCCACAACACCACCCACAAGGAGGAAGCTATCCCCCACAGCAACAACAGCAGCATCATCTTCACCAACCCCCAATGGGGGGACACCAAATGGGACAGCATCGGTCGCCGCATCAGACGCACCACCATTTGCTTCACCAGCAGCATCAGCAGCCCGCCCCACCGGTCGCTCCACCGTACGAGTCTAGCCTCAACTTCCTCGAGAAGACGACGTCCGCGTTGATAAACAATCAAAACCAAAGCGAATTCCAGGCCTCGCTGAGCAGCATCACCCGTTCGCCGACGCCAACCGATGCGTTCATCGACTACAACCCGAAGCCACCGTCGTCGACCGCGAAAAAGGCGGGCGCGAAGGCGAAGGCACCGAAGCAACCGAAGAACGACTACAACGCGGCCAAGAAGGCGCTGAACAAGCGAAACAATCCGTCACCGTACACGCACATCTCCTCATCGTCGGCATCCTCCTCTCCGTCCGCGTCGCCCGCGGTCATGAATCACAATGCCAACGCACAACAAAACGCCAGCAGCAGCAACAGCAGCCTTCCGCCGGTTCCGATTGGCGCTGGGGTCGGTGCCTATCCGAACTATCAACCACAGCCTGCCGGCGTCACACCGATGGCAACGGCGGCACCACTTCCCCCTTCCACGGGAGTGAACTCGGGTCCTCCGACCATGGCCGCTTATTACGATCAGTACGGCCAACCGATAAATCACCATCACCACCAGCATCAGCAGCAGCAGCAGCAACTGGGGGGTGCTTCCGGATACGGACACACCGGCGGTGGCCCCTCGATGCATGGAGTGACGACACCTTCCACCATCGTCCCCACCACCGCGACCGCCACCATGTCACAACAATCATCGGGATATGGAAACGCTCCCGTTTCTTCGTTCGCAGGTGAGTTCCAGGAGGTTTTCGAAGCGCGAACCCCCTTTGGCTTTTTCTTCTTTTGCCTATTTAATGCAACACGTTTGTTTATTTTTTCTCTGTTATTTTTTTGTTCATATCTCATTGGGGGTTTCATTTCCGTTTGTTTCGTTTTCGTGTCTTTGGTGAAGCATGGAGTGATGATGACCTAGGATTAGGAGAACAAGACCCATTTACTTACGAATGGCATTTTCAACAGTAGCGAACGCTAGGCTTGTTAGAAATTTAGCTTGTTGCGTGGCCAACACGTACAGTTAGGTACAATTTCGTTGGTATTTTGGAGGATCAATTGTTGGCACACTAATATTGAGCCATCAGTTGAGAATTTTTACTAATGCCTGAATATGGAATGTAGATCATAAAATTGTTATAAGATAGTACTAAACCTTTGCAAAATTAAATATTCAAAGTCTGTTTTGTAAGTACAACATTTCAAACATCGATTGTTTCTCATCTTTGTTGTCAAAATGGGGTTTCAGCATAATATTTTAAGGATTACCTTAGGACACAAGCATTTTTAGTTCCTGCTAATGAGACGTTTTAAGATTTTCTTAAGTTAGGTTTAAAAACGTTAAATCATAAACTTTTTTATTACCAAAGCTAAAAAATTTTCAAATTATTCTCCTTCTATATTAAGGGTAGTCTAGATTGGTTTCGTATGTGGTTTTTTTTCCTTCATTTCTGTTTTGCTAACGTATTTTGTTTGTCAAAGACCAGTGTGTTGATTGTTTTGTCTCCTTCTTGTACATGTGTATGCGTATTTCTTCTCTGTTCCGTGTCTGTTGCGCGTCTTTAGGGCCATCATACACATCTAACAGCAACAGCACAACTTCGACGGCGACGGTCCGTTCGAACTATTACCAACCGGCTGGCGGAAACGTCACGCCGTCATCCTCGGTTCAACCCACACCAGTCCAAACTGCTACCGATCCGGCTTTGGGCTACGGGCATCCACCGGCGGCAACTGCTCATCAGGAAACATCCCCAGCCGTGCAGAACATGGGCTCCGCGCATTACACGCCATCCCCACAACCTCCGGTTGCTCCGTCAACCGGTTCCACACCGGCGTCTAGCGTGGCTAGAGGAAGTAATGGTGGTCGTGGTTCTTCGCAACACATGCAACACCATCAACAGCACACACAAACGCATCTTATGCAGCCACAACAGCAGCAGCAACATGTTCCTCATCACCAGCCACAAATACAGCCGGACTATCCGATGCATTCGCAACCCGCTGCTTCGCCGTACATGATGCCAACGACACCGTTGCCAACAACGAGCGGTGGTGGAGTGAACGCGGCCGATTCGATGGCACCTTCCGCGTACCAGCAGCCATCGCATCACCAGCATCAACAGCCGCAACACAATCAACCTCATCACCATCAACAGCAGCAGCAACACCAAGCGGCCGTTTCGTCGGCAAGTTACGCACCCTACTCTTCGTCGTCCGCGCCGTCCTATGGTGGAGCAGGCGCTGCAGTTGCAGTGGCGGGTCAGAATTCGACCACAACAACCACCTCCAGCGCAGCGGGTGCCTCGACGGCCGCCAACGGATCCGCGTTCCATCGGCCGGAAAGTGCGACGACAATGGGTGGCGGCACCACCACCGTCTCCACGACGCCTGTGTCCACCTACGACACTCCGCCGACGTACATTCCCGATGCTAATGCGCCAACGGCCGCCTACCACCAGTACCACCCGCCCTACCAGTCATCCCAGTACCATCATCATCAGCCCCAGGGCTACTACCCTCCACCGCCGCCACCTCCTTCCGCCTACTCGTACTACCCCTCGACGGTGGGACCGTACGGTACGGCGCAACCCGCCGACCCGACCCAGTACCACTCCTACCCGCCTCCACCGCCACCGACCGGAGCTGCCCCTCCTACAGCCGGAGCTGCTGCAGGAGCGGCAACGACCGCCAGTGGCTACAACTATCCTCCCTATCCGAGCCAGTCCGGCGTTGGCCAGTGGCAGTAAACTAGAAGAAGAGCAAATCATGCACCGACGACCGTGTACATAAGAAAGATGTAGAAGGGAAAACCCCCTTCGCTAACACATTTCGTGCGTACAGTTTATGTAAGTGTCTATTAGAACTTATCGTCCTATGTATATAAATAAGATAGTATATACGTGTCCTCGCACTTGTCGTTTGAAGAGAGAAAAAAAACCCGCAATCTTGCTAGAAGATGTTCAGTTCTTGTTTCACTCGCTCGCGTAACGGAAGCTGCAAACCAAAGCTTCTAACTACTACAACCACTGCTATTACTACTTTTACTATAACTATGTATTACGAACTATTGCTAGGTACAATACAATTACTCCATTAGTCTTACCGCAAGGTACCGAACGATACGATTAATAAATTTCATACCCATTTTTAAATGAACCACCTACCTTTAAACACCCCATCCCGTACATCGATATTATACGCATATTTTTGACGGTGGCACATGTTCCTATATTAGAGTGAAGCAACGGGAGAAAACGAGGAAGACATCGAGAACTAAAGTTCAGTTGTTTCAGTACTGTTCTCTGAATGTTGTTCGTGTGGTTTACGGTGTCTCGCAGAATGCTTCTTGCATTGGATATGAAGAAAAAGGCGGAAAACACACAGTATGGTAGCTTAAACCATCGGCCAAGGGTTGACCTGTCGGTTTTTAATAGTTCATCGCTGGAAAGAAAGATGAAATATATTAGAACGATGAACAGGAAGGCGATTTTCAGTATTATATTACGGTGACGGTCGAATTCGATTTCTCCAAGATTCGAGATTCGACGCCAATTTCATGTAAATATTAAACAATACCCACTACCGTGTTGCAGATTGAGAGTCTCCCATTCATTTCGGAAGTTAATTAGAGTTATGATTGATTAAGTTTAATCCTTTTAAATAAAATGAGAGCGAATTCTGTACACATATCAGCTAGATTCAATCTGTCTGACGTTGGAACGCAAGATTCTCACTGTGCAATTGGAAATTGTTATTCGAGTATTATTAAAGCTTGCTTCTAAGTTTTTAGTTATCGAACAAACCAGGAAACGAATAGTGTTGTGGGAGCATTAATATTCCTTCTAATTGAGTAGCTCGTTGGTGTATGTATGTGTGTGTGTGTGTATATGGCACGTCCATTGAGCCGGACGGTTTGTCCTGATGTCGCTGAAAATATGCTTGAAATTGTGTAGAAAACCGCCAGTAGTCGAGTAGAACCGAAGAGTTGGAAAATAAAGCAGTGTTTTAACGATAACCATACCATGTAGCTACAAGAATCTATAGACAAAAAAGGCAGTTCAGCATTCAGTGAGTCAAAACGAGCGTGCGTTAGGAGTGACTAATCAATACTCGAATATTGTTCTGATATAATCTTCCATTACGGTACACACATGTCTCACAGTTTAACCAAAATTGCGTAGATGCAAGAGACTTATGCTCGCCTGTGTGTAAGCTAGTATGCATTTAAAACGACATGCCCACAATTGGCCGAGTGGGTGGGAAGTAGAGAATGTAAAAAGATTAATAGTAGTAACGCACTCAATGCTTCAATGCTGCCAGCCTGTCGCTTTGAGATAGCACTTACTAATGGAAAAAAGAATATTATTCTGCAAGCATCGTTGGCCGATGATGGCATGAATTCTATCCTAACGGGAGAGGACACATATTATAGGCAATAGAGCAGTTAGAGCAGTTTGTTACACTTAAGGACACTAACTTACTGTACATGTGATACATGTTCAGCAAATAGAGAAACGACTTCGAGATAAAGAGTAGGTAAAAGAACCCTCTCAACTTACTTACAAAAATGAACAGAAAATGATTAATTTTGTAGCAAAGACTTTTCTTTAACTTTTGTGAATAGGAAGTAGTATGAAAAAAATATTGATGGTAAAACAGCCCACAACCTTAACTGAATGTCCAGTAATAGTAATAATAATACATAATATGAATAGTGAATAATCCGTGCATTTTTATTTGTTCTTCGGTATGTAAGCTTTCGATCTAAAATCGAGTGGTTAGCCGAATTCTAACCCGTAACAGCAAGTTATTGATATTCGCATTCGAACGTTTGGAACGTGGTATTCTACTAGAGTGCATGATCGTGAGACCGATATATACGATAAAGTGTTTTAAAAGGGGACTGTGTAGTCACGTACATCGTGTGAAAACAAAGTAACAAAGCTTGGCTTGTTCGTTTTACCACCTTCAACCTATTTAAAAACTCTTTGTGCTTTGGCTCCCGTGCCACGGAAAGGGTAGGCACCAAATTTGTAGGTACAGTTGAATGTTCACTTGCAGCTAGCGGAAGTATGATGATCGTTGGGTGAAGAATTATGCACCTGTGTGCATATTTGTGCGCACCTACCCAATGCCAAATCCAACATGTATGATTGACCCGATGATCCGATTCCGACGCCCAAGCGATGCCAGGTAGGGGATTTTGAGACGGACAGGAGAAGGAATAGGAATGCGCTTACCCGCAAAGGGGGGAAAGGCCAACAAATTGTTCCCACAGCAGAGTAATAACTTATGTAGAATACGAATTGTACGCAGGTATATTACAGGATATTTGAATTACAAAAGAAACAAATATAATCTAACCGTCTTGTGCTGTGGTTTCATTAGAATGTTTCCGAATCGACAGAGACTCGACACGAAGGACATTGTCAAACGGAAAACCTGCGAGGGCCAGAGCATTGGCCATCGGTGCCAGTACGTAACGGAAACGACGCAGAGATGCAGTCGGCGTAACAAAAGGAGTTTTGTTCATACGGTTCCGGTTACGACGACATCCAGCGAACCCGAGAAGTACGTTCCACCGCACATCAAGGAGGACCAGACGAAGGTCCTCGGACCTTACGGTTGTGATAATCTTCTCCTCGGATCCTATCGAATGGCCCATGGTTCAGAATCCTAAGTAATCCGTGAGCAAATGCTTGTTCGCAAGACAATTGGGACATTTTCGGATCGTGGAAAGCGTTATTGGTTCCTTCGAACGATCAAGCGCGATTTAAAGGGCTTACGAATATTTAAATTGATATTGTGAACGTTGCAAAACTGAAAAAATACTAAATATAGAAACGAATGAAATAAAAACTCAAATGTGTGTTGTTATTGTGTTTGACAAAAGAAAAAAACTAGACAGAACACAAGAAAATGGTCAAATGTTTTGGAAAATTCACTTGTCCTGCGTACCAATCGACAAAAATTCGCTTCGAAACTACTTGCAGCACTTGAATACCCTGGATTTGCCCCAAATCGGATGGAAAATTTTGTTTGAAAATCCGGCAAGAGGTTGCCTCCTAGTATTCTTGTTACCCTGTTACTTTTATTCGATTTTTTGGATTTTACCCGCAACCAGACGGAGAATTTTTTCCTTGAAATCCGGCAAGAGGTCTCCCCTTGGTAGCTCGTGCTACCCTGTTACTTTCAAACAATTTTTATCTCAGTTTTGGGTCCGAAAAATTGGAAAATTCTTAAAACTACATCTCAATACTTCACTTATTTTATTTCAATTTAACTCAAACACTTTTGAAAATAATCACTGTTTATAGAATACTAGATTTCAATGTTTTGATCAAAGTGGAATATAAATCTAGCTAGTTTAGTTTCAATATATTCGTGGGCTAGCATAAAAGTCCATGCATTCGTTTCTCGTCGTGAATTTGGTGGAAAACGATCGTAGAGATCGATTTGGGTTTTTTCACGACATTTTTGTTCCAGGACAGCCAGGTCCTGGAGAAAACTACAAATCGTGAACTGGCGATTCCCGAATGGAGTGGG